>ML787694.1:59092-77488 GCA_009831015.1 Picea engelmannii | reverse complement strand
TACTCTATTCATCGGAATATTCTTGATACGCCTGTCATTATAGATTAAATGAATAAGATCGATTAAATTCATTAAAGGAGCATAGGAATTCCATGGTTGAAGACACAGTGGAGATTGATGGTTCAAACCATCTGAGAAGACAGACGATCAAGAGTTGAGCAGAATTGGAAAGAAAAAGATTGACGACCCAGATCGTAGAGGAAAACTAAGGTTCAAAATTCGAGGGAATTTCTCATTTTCCGTTGGGAGCTACGTGTCCGTCGATGTATGGAAGCGGAAGAGAGAGGTTAGTACGGAAGACGAGTCTATGATCATTTCCATTGGGTCCTTTTGGTCATATTAGAAAGTCATATAGTGCTTAACATCATATGCCAAGTCTTTTCCGTTGGGTGCTAAACAAAATAAAAAGTGTTTAATCTGCCAATCCAAGAGGAGTCTTGTCAAATGGAATATAATTGCCAAGTATAGTGACAGATAGCTAAGTTTAKCTCTGTGATTTAGATTTTCACTAATACCAGCTGCATTAACTAGACTTTTATACAAGGCCACTTAGCTATAAAGATAATTTTGGCACTATTAGGACAGCCCAAGGCATACCAAAGCCTATGTCAGTCAGACAAGTTTTATCGATGGAACTCAAGAAATGTATTAGAAACAGATGTCAAGTCTACGCCATCCAAGTGACAAATCTAATAGAAAATCAAGATAAGCCCAAGTTAGAAGACTTTGTTGTCCTACATGAATTCAGAGACATGTTCATTGACGAGATACCAGAACTAACTTCTAGAAGAGAAATATATTTATCCATAGATCTACTACCCAGATCAACCGCTATCTCAAAAGCACCCTACCGAATGATTCTACCAAAACTAACGGAATTAAAAATACAATTACAAGAATTGTTGGACAAAGAGTATATCAGACCAAGTGTCTCGCCATGGGGAGCACCAGTTCTTTTTGTGAAAAAGAAAGACGGTACTCTAAGACTATGTATTGATTATAGGAAACTGAACAAAGTGACCATTAAGAACAAATATCCCTTACCAAAGATAAATGATTTGTTCGAGCAAGTTGGTGGGGCCAATAACTTCTCAAAATTGGATTTACGATTCGGTTATCATCAAGTTAGGATAAAGGAACAAGACATAAACAAAATAGTTTTTCGAATAAGATACAGACACTACGAGTTTGTAGTCATACCTTTCGGACTCACTAATGCACCAGCCACATTTATGTGCTTCATGAAAAACATTTTCAGCCAGTACTTAGACAAGTTCGTAGTAGTATTTATCGACAATATTCTAGTCTATTCTAAAATAGAGGAGGAACATGATGAACACCTAAGAATAGTTCTGCAAACACTAAGAAAACACAAGCTATACAAAAAATTCGATAAATGTGACTTTTATCAAAAGGAAATACAATATATAGGACAATTCATTTCCTTGGAATGTATTGTCGTAGATCTGGAAAAGATAAAGGCCATTATGGAATGGACAGTGCCTAAGGATGTGGCAGATATCCAGTCATTCATGGGAATCATCGGATATTATCACATATTTATAGAAGGGTTCTTCAATATAGCCTACCCTATCATGTCATTACAAAATAAAGGGACCAAGTTTAACTGGTTGCAAAAGTGTCAAGACAGTTTTAACAAGCTAAAAGAATTATTGACATCAGCGCCCATTTTGAAGGTAGCAGACCCAGATAAAGACTTCACAGTATGTGTCGATGCAAGTAAAGAGGGACTAGGTGGTGTTCTAACTCAGGAAGGGCACGTGATTTGTTATGAGTCCCATAAATTAAAAGAAAACGAGCTAAATTACGTCACTCATGACTTAGAATTGGCAGCAATAATTCATGCTTTAAAAATGTGGCAACACTATATAATGGGCAGAAAATTCTTACTATTGATAGATAACAACGGGGTGAAATATATGTTCAACCAATCAGACCTTAATGCAAGACAAGAAAGGTGGCTAGCCTTCTTGAGTGAATTCAACTTCGAGGTCAGACATGTCAAGGGTAAGGAAAATAAAGTGCCATATTCTTTAAGCCGTAAAATCCATGGGTTATTTGAGATAAATGTCAGTAGGGCAGAAAGTGATCTAGAACAAAGAATAAGAATGACAGGTGTTAATGACAGGAATTACACTAAGATGATGGAAGAATTTCAAAATAGCATCAAAAACCTAGATAAACCAGATATAAGTATCGACAATAAATGACTTTTAAGATTTAAAAATAGACTGTACATACCAGATTCAACAGAGTTAAAATTAACTATTTTAGATGAAGTGCGTAAGAAACTATATTCTGGCCATCCAGGTTACCAGAAGACAATAACAACACTCAGAAAACTATTTTACTGGCCTAACATGAAAGGTGAAACAACAGAATACTTCGATAGGTGCCAATATTGTCAGCAGGTTAAGGCCGAACACCAGCATCCAGCTGGCCTATTACAGCCATTACCAGTACTAGAATGGAAATGGGAGACCATATCACTAGACTTTATAATAGGTTTTCCAAAAACTCAGAAATAGAATGATTCAATCATGGTGGTAATAGATAAACTCAGTAAGTCTGCACACTTTATTCCTATAAAGTCTACTTTTAAAGCTATTAATATTGCTGAAATATCCATGAAAGAAATTTTTAGACTACATGGTATTCCTAAAATGGTGATTTTAGATAGAGACAAAAAATTCACATCTGCTTTTTGGAAGGAATTGTTTGTAGGGATAAATACTAATTTAAATTTCAGTACGAGTTATCATCCACAAACGGATGGACAGACCGAAAGGAAAAGCCAAATCATAGAGGATATGCTTTGCATGTATGTAAGAACAAAGCTGAACAAGTGGGAAGACTACCTACACTTGGTAGAATTTGCATATAACAATGGGTACCAAACTTCGACTAAGTTGAGCCCCTTCAAAACACTGTACAAAAGAAAGTGTACAACTCCAATTAGCTAGGATAACCCAGCTGACAGACTCATGGTTGGACCAAAGATGCTCCAAGAAATGGAGAACATGGTAAGGAAGGTACTATAGAACTTGAAAGAAGCACAGGACAGACATAAGAGCTATGTAGATCAGAAAATAAGACACTTGGAATTTCAAGTGGGAGACCATGTTTATTTGAAGGTCAAAGCCCAAAAATATCGCTAAAGTTGGGGAACTGTGCCAATCTAGCACCTAGGTTTTGTGGGCCCTTCGAGCTACTGGCTCGAATTGGACCCATAGCATATCAGCTTGCACTTCCAGCTAATCTAAGAATTCATAATGTATTTAATGTTTCTTTGTTGAAAAAGTATATTCATGACCCTACTCATATGATTGATTGGAACTTGGTGTAGGTAGAACCCGAAGGCAAGTTCCAGGTGGAACCCCTGCGCATTCTGGACCAGAGAGAAATAACACTTCTGAATAGAGCCGTCCCTCAGGTAAAGGTGAAATGGAAGCACTTTAGTCCTGAGGAGGCCACTTGGGAATTGGAGGGAGATTTGCGGAAATCTCATCCAATC
This sequence comes from Picea engelmannii, assembly GCA_009831015.1. Lineage (NCBI taxonomy): Eukaryota > Viridiplantae > Streptophyta > Pinopsida > Pinales > Pinaceae > Picea > Picea engelmannii. The sequence goes on along the minus strand of ML787694.1, from coordinate 73,953 downwards.
CTATTCCAGGAAAGGAACAAACACTGAGGACAGTGTTTTACTGAAGGGGGAAAGGATGTGACATCCCAAAAATTAAAATATTTTTTATTTTTGAAATAGGCTGGAAATTTATTTCCGTTTTTGGCAAATTTGAATTTGGAATTGTTTTGCCATTTATTGCAATTCCGAATTTCAAATTTAATAATTGTATTTAATTATTGTGACTATTGGGCAGATATATGTTTGGACTCAACTAACTATTTGACTATGACGCTTGTATCACAACAAAATATTTATATTAATTGCAGGAGGACAAATGGAACAACCATGTTAAAATCAACTGACCATGACTCCATGAGTGGGGGAACATGTTGGAACTGCCTCTAGGCTGATTATGAGAAATGGAAAATCAAATATTTGGCCATTGGTAGCCCCTGAAAATTATGGATTAAGAAAGCTGTGAAAATCCCCAAAGGAGGGAAAAATACCTGGGAAAAAAAATTGATAAATAGCATATGCGAAGAGGCAGGACACTGCCAAGTATGCTGGGAAAGAGTTTTGAGCTCTCTTTCTATTATGAACACTGCAGACTGAGTGTGAGGAAAGAGGAGCCTATTGAAACAAAATTGCCTTGCTGTTATGAGCACTGTTGAATAAGTATGAGGCAAGGGGATAGCTATTAAAAAATATGGAATATTGTTCAGGAGTCTCCAAGTTTGCACTCAAGGATTCATGGTCAGGCTAGGGGGTGAATCAGGCAAGTAGTTTTGGCTACCCTATTCTACGGTTGGGAGGAACGTGGTTGTTTCCTTTGTCTTTCCACGGTTTGGATTTAGATATGTTGATATACCCCTCTCTATTAATAACGGTTATGTCTTTTGATGTTATGTATCTTTTGAATTTGAATTGGAATAAGTTACATTCTTTGTCTGTATGACCTTTTTGCATTTGGTGTATTTTATCTGATTAAATTAGATTTGTAACGATTTCTTCCCACTTTCTGTTCGAATGTTTTATTCGATGCTATGTATCTAACAATATGCAACCATATGCTAGATGTGTTTAGAATGACAAAATTCCAGAGTTAATGAATTTTGGAAAACCCTCTTTGTTTTTTTTGGATGTTAAAACAATCTTGAGAATCGATGCCTTTCGGAGGATTTTTGCTTTCCTTGTTTTCCTTTCGGTTGAGAATGGGCTACCCCTTTTCCTTAGTCAAGGTCTATGACGAATTTAGAGTTTTACATTACATAAAACTTTTATCCTTTTGTACCTTCTGTGCGTGTAAATTTTTTAAGTCTTTATGCTTTCAGAATTCAGGGATTGTTGTGTGTTGTTGTTTGACATTTGAAACCCCGAAGCCCCAAAACCTGAAATATCGAAGTGTTGGTTCCACACCCTTTTACCTTTCAGAATTCGGGAATGGTTGTGTGATGTGGTTTGACATTTCAAACCTCGAAACCCCAAAACCCGAAATCCCAAAGTGTTGGTTCCACACCCTTTTACCTTTCAAAATTCAGGAATGGTTGTGTGATGTGGTTTGACATTTGAAACCCCAAAACCCGAAATCCCAAAGTGTTGGTTCCACACCCTTTCACCTTTTGGAATTAGGGAATGGTTGTATGATGTGGTTTGACATTTGAAACCCCGAAACCCAAAATACCGAAATGCTAGTTCAACGTTCTTTTCTTTTCATGATTTTGGGATTTGTTTTTGTTTGATGTTTGGCTTTTGAAGTCACGGGATTCTAAATCCCAAAATCCCAAAATGTGGGACCCACTTTTCCTTTTCTCCTTTTTGAAATATTATTTATGTTGATATTTGGACTCTGGAACTCACAAGATTTCGAACCTCGAAACCCCGAAATACGGGTCTCTCCTTTCTTCTCTTTCACTTTTTCGGAAGTTTGTTTATGTTGATCTTTGGACACCGGAACTCCGGAAGTTCCATACCTTGAATCCCAGAAGTACGGATCCCACCTTTCCTCTTTCACTTTTTCGGAGGTTTGTATTTGTTAATGCTTGGCTTCTGTACTTGGGAAAACCCGAACTCCGAAATCCTGAAGTGCTATTATTTTTCCGTGATTTCGGGAGTTGTTGTGTGCTGATGTTGGCTGTTGTACTCATGAAATCCTTACCTCTAAAATCCCGACACGCTGGTCACGATATCAGGAGTTGTTGTGTGTTGATGTTTGACTTTTGTATTCACGAAATCCCAAACTCCGAAACCCCGAAGTGCTCAACATCTTTTCACAATTTTAGGAAATGTTGTGTGTTGATGCCTGACTCTTGTACTCGCGAAACCTCGAATCCCGAAAACCCCAAAATGATGGCCCACAGTCGTTCCATATTTCAGATTTTGGCAAACAACAGGGTTCTATATTTCGTTTGGCACTTGTGATCACTGAAACCCGATTGACCTCTGTTTCTTCACAAAGCTGTAGGAACCTAGAAGAAACTTATTTTTATGGAAACAACTCTATTAATATAATGAATGGATTGGTAAAAGAACATTGGAGAATCTTCATTTTGGATAGAGTTATGGAAGTAACAGACTTGTTTACAAGTCGCTTGTATAGTTAAGTCCGTGCTGGTGTTATAGACATCATCAAATAAGAATATATTGGTAATTTTTACAAGACTTTAAATAACATTAAAGGGAGGAGTATACACTTATTGTATCATCAGGTAGGAATTTTTAAGTTTCATAGTAAATACAATCAACAACAGTAAGGTCTCTAACAAACTTTCAGACTCAAGCTTTATAACATGAGACTTAATTGCTTGAATCTCGAAACTATGCAAGGATAATTGTACAAATAATTTTTTTTTATGATGGTTTTTGAGGTACATTACATATGGTATCAGAGAAAAAGTTACAACACTGGGCCTGAACAGGGCCACATTAATTGCTTAGTATATATTCTGATTTATGAAAAAAAACTAATAAATCTTGTGGATTACAAACAAAAAGTTTTTCTGTTTTGTGTTGAATAATGGCAGCCGAAGAAGGTGCAGAAATCAGGGTGGAAGAGAATATGCAAGAACGACCACCTGGATATCCAATATAGAACAGTGATGGAAGCTCACCCACGAAGGTGTAGGAAATAATGAGAAACCTTATTGTTGAACTACACATTTTCAAGGCTGACAATGAAAAATTGAAGAAAGCATAGCAGGAACAACAAGAGATAAATGAAGTCTTGTTGCATAGTATAGTAACCAAGAAAATCCCAAAAGATGATAACCCTGAGGAAGAGGTCAGCAGAAGGGCCTCCAAGAATTTTGGTGCAAAAACATAAAAATGAGACAGTTCGTCTGAAGGGACACCTTCAGCTGAAGACAAAACCATACCAGACAAAAAAAGAAAACAAACATACCACCTTGAAGGATAATTTAAAAAGATTAAACCAATTACTTTTGATGGAGAGTCCAGGATAGGAGAAGAAGATGAGGCATGGTTGTTGGACATCAAAAAACACTTCCAAATCTACAACTATTCCAGCAACATGAAGGTCAGAATGGCCATCTACAATCTGAAGGGGAAGGCCAAAATTTGGTGGCAGGACCTGAAATTGGCCAAGGGCCTAAAGGAGAAACAGTTGGAATCATCCGACTTCAAGAAGTATTTTAAGAAACAATACATTTATGAAAGCTATTATGAAAGAAAGAAAAAAGAATTTTATGAATTACGACTTGGACAAATGAAGATGGATGAACTTATAAATAAATTTCTGAAACTACTAAGGTTCGTACCCTACATCCGGGAGGATAAGGTAAAAATCCAGCGATTCTTAAGTTGATTACCACAGTCCTATAGGGACATAATTGAGTTTGACAACCCCAAATCCTTGAGTGAGGAATTCAGGAAGGTACGGATGTGCTATGACTAGTATAAACTGCGTGTATACTTTCCCAAGACCTGGAAGGATAAGAAGAAAGATGGAATGCACCAGCAGAAGAAGGGATACCATCCAACTCTTTATCGGAATGTAGCAAAGAGTTTCCCAAGGAAGAATTTTCACTCCAATCATCCGAATACGCAAGGTAGAGGTAAATCGATAAACCTAGGAATGAAGAAGTTTGGGGACAACTGTCGCGAGCCATTAAAATGTTGGGAGTATGGAGAGCCTCACCTAAGGAGGAACTTTCCACGTCTAATTGCAACAAACAACACTGTTGTCCACAATTTACAGGAAGCCTTGACACTGGGAGATGTTGTTCCAGAGTCTGTACTTAAGGCTTAGAAGTACAGTTTCTAGGCATCCGAAAGTGAGTAAGGGGTAAAGAAGGAATAAATGTCAACCTTCGGAAAGAGAAGCTAGGGATGATTTCTGTGTTGTCGTTGTCGAGCTTCTAACTGTTCCTGGATGTTTATGTCCCTTTCAATCGCTGCCCATGAACGTTCAAGTTCAACTCGTCTAGTGGTTGTTTTAATAATAGTATCAAAAAGGTTCAAGGCAATATGTGTTTGATCTGATAGTTCGGGTTCGATATTAGGTTGTCTTGTCACAGGGACAGTCATAGAGGAACAAAATGATAAGAAAATCTTAAAATTTTTAGGTGTTGTCTCAATTTCAGTCATATAAAGGAGAGTTTATAGCTCCAGTAGTGAAAATAGGGTGCAAACCAAAGGCCCTTTCCTGTAACTGAGTTATATTTTAATAAAGATGTATGAGGTGTGAGAAAAACATTAAGCTGTCTATCATGTAAGGCTCCTATCAAGGGAGAATCTCACTTATAAATAGAAGAAGAAAAAGTTAAAGAAATAACCTGATGAAGCATAAAATATATATAGAAATCCAATGTGTTCACTGGTCTTATACCTGCTGATAGCTGATACAGAGGAAAAATGGCAAACAATATAGAAAACTAAAATTTATTCACTATAGTAGAGGTTGTACTAAGTTATAGCAAAACATTCACCAGATAAATATATGAAATGAAATGAAATATGAAATACAAGGAAACAATCTCATAACACAGTCGTGACGGAATTGAGAATCTTCGGATTTGCTTTATATTAACTCTCAAGGTAGAAAATCTCTATTACAATCGACCCAAAAAGGTCCAGCCTTTGTTCCTTCCTTCTATTTTATATTTATACAAATTTACATATGATGGAATCTCAATCGTTCCAGGATTTTCAGTTACAACAAGAAGGAGATAAATCGTTTCATTTCCTTATCCTCTGTCTTTATTTGGTACCAAAATCTTGCCCCCTCGCATGCTCGATACAAGTGACACATTTTTCCACCAACCGAGATATCAACCTTGAAGGTTCCGCTTGACAATTGGTCTAAAAAATGTAACAATATTTGACTAATTTTGACAACCTTTCTTCCATCTCTTGGTTTAGGATGTTGATAGCGCACAATCGCACACTTGGTTTAATAATCCATTTATCTATTTGAACTATGTCTGCCAGAGTTACTTGTGAGACTTCGGTCGAATCTCTTTCTTCTTCCTCATTTATATCAAGCGAGAGTTTTTCCATATTCATTTGGCCCAGTGTCTCAGCATTACTCTCGCTATCCATGCCTAACAACTTTCCATCTATAGAACCAAAAGCCTCTTCACAGGATTTCCTTACATTCTTGGCTTGCAATTTTCCTTTCGATATGTTGCACTCCCATTCTTTCAACAAAATATTACCTCGGGTCTGTTCCAAAATGGAAAACATGGAACTTTTTCCCGATTCGCTGTTTACTGTAGCTATTATAGCCTCTTGAAATGTGATCTGAGCTACTCCATCTCCTCTCTCTCTGATAGATAGGCTTTCTGATACTTGATCAATAAGCAGACAGTTTTTTTGAATCGTCTCCACCTTGGCATGTAAACTTTGCTGGGCTGTAGAAACTCTGCTCCGAATCTCGAAACCCTGGGACTGAAATATCCCGATATTTATAACTTGGCTTTCGACGAACTCTAGCCTAACCTATAGCTGCCCTATCAAGACTCTTTTTTGGCCTACCTGTATTTGACTAGTATGAGCTACCAGCTCTCTTGTTCGAGCTTATCTTTGAGAAGCTCAATTTCCTTTTTATCGGCCATTCTCTCTTGTTCTATTCCTATGTTCGCCTGGTCCTTGGCGACTTCTTCTGTGGTGGCTAGTTTAGCTTCTAAGGTTTTGATGAGGTGATTTTTTCGCTTCAGCTGATTTTTCAAAACCTCGACTGAAAATTGGTTTGCTGTAGCATACACCCCTAATGTTCCGGCTATTTCTGTCGCAAACTCTTCTTTCTTCTTATCTTTCCCATCGATCAATACCTTAAATTTTTTGGCTGTTGATTCTGCTTCTTGGTAGAATTCTCTTTTTACCACAACTTTTCTCTTTTTGTCAAAAAATAACTCATTTGGAGGTATCTCTTCCATCCTTATTGGTCTCAATTCCTCATTGAAAATCCACCCTGTGTCTATGTTCCCTTTAGTTGATTGTAAGGGAGTAATGGAGGTGATGGGATTTCCGATCTGCTTAGCTGATTGGCCTGGGGTGGAAACTGGAGTCAACTTTTTTGGCAGAACGAGAGTTTTCATTTCTATTTTCTGTTTCCTAGTTTTCTCCTCCCCTTCCTGGTGTTCTTCTTGTCTGGGTGCTGGATCTTCTGAGCCTTTGGCTGCTTTTTGCTATACCTCTGCTATTATGGGATTCTCACCCTGCAAAACTAGTGGAAGACAACTTCGCCGATGTTCTTGGAATTTTAAAACATCGGCCCTCTCTTCAGGTGCCAGGGCTTGTATCCAAGCCAAAACCTCGGCATAAGATCTCATGCCTCGGAAAATGTCATCCAAGGGTGAATTTTCATGCTCAAACCTTTTCAGCCCACAACTGGCTAAGTGATTACTTACGACCCTATGTGGATCGTGCTTCTTAAATTCGATATGAACCAAGTTCAGGTCTTCCAGGGCTGCTACCTCAGATTTAGCATGCCCGAAATCTAAAAAAGAATATGAATTTAAATGAATAGGAAAAGGTGGCCATACCTTCTTAGAATATCCCTTAAGTTATTTGCTTACACCACCAATTACTGTTTTCCTGACAACTTCACAGCAAGCCATCCTATCGGGTATGAATAATGGTAAGGCATGCAGAGGAACAGAAGCGTCGAAAACCCTGAGATATGATAATTTTTCTTCCACGTACCAGTCATCTATACTGCTCATATTTACCGCGATGTTGTCTGAGATCCTGGGTGGCGGGTGGCCGAAAATAGTGAGATGCAGAGGGACCATTACCCAATTAAAAATTTCATACACGAAATCTAAAGCTTTGTCTTCCCACATCTTTGAATGGTAGACATGGATGGGCTCAACCTCTGATGGAGTTCAGCTCCAACTCATTAAGGGAAAAGGCGTCAGAAAACACACGACGTCCATGATATACGCCGACATAAAGAATGAAGCAATCTTTCCACTCTATTTCTACGCTCGATACTCTATAACTCAATTGGTCAAACTATCAGATAGTAGTTTAGCCCAGTCGAAGGAACAACCTTCGTCGACTGTGTGGATTAGAGGCACCCACTGAAGGAAAAAATGTGTGGTGTCCTCTCTCCCATATAACCTACAGGTCATCATAGCGATATATTTTAACTGTGGTTCCAGAGAAGAGATTGAGTATATACCATTACTCTCCGCCCTAAACTTCACAGGGTGTGAAACCCAATCTTTGATTAAACAGGACATACTCTTGTTGTATTGCACACATTCATTCTTTTTAAATTTCTCTAGGAATTCGGCATTGTAAACAAAGTCTGACATGACTGGCATCTTGTACATAGCTTGCAATTGTTCAGGTCTGAAAGTCCCAATGGTGACCCTCTGCTCGTTGATAATGGTTCTGGTTGGTATATCTACATGGTCTAATACCCACTGGACCATATCGTAGTAAGGGAGAAGAGGTGGCCTAGCTGCTACTTTGTGCATTTGAGCCTGGACGATGATCTTATACTTGGTGATCGGGTCATCTTTTTCATTTTCACTGGAATCATCTGAAACATCTACCAATTCAGACTGTCAAACCTCAGAAATATACGATTAGGTCCTGACAGAGTCGACACTTCAAGGTGAAGTATCAGAAACTTTGTCTGAATCGTACTCTGAAACTTCAATAGTGGCTTTAGAAGCTTTTCGCGGGGCCATGGCGGGGGATTCTACTTTAGCTCTTCTGCGATAAAAATATGTATACATACAGAAATTAGTTCGCTTGAGAAAAGTTGCTCTGCGTAGAATAGAAATGAATCTTGTGACAACAATTAAAAGATCGATGCCTTCAACCATTTAAAACTAGGTCGTCCTTAGGAACAAAACAGTCAAATCGTTCTTAAAAAACAAATTTAGAAATAAAAATCAAATCCTTTCTTGTCGATTCGCCCCATTTTCAATTAATCTCATAAATTTTGACAGTTCGTAATGCAAGTTGGTGCAAGGAAAATTTAATATTTCCTTGTAGACTGTGCATGAATCAAAACACAGGAAATAGTGGCTTAGCTTAATTAATTAGGTTTTATTAATGTAAATTAATCTTTCGGTATTCACTTCATCGAGATTTTTCACTCTAACCCTTCCATCCTCTAAAACCTGAGACTACGATAATTAGTTTTAGTTAATAAAAACACAACTAGGATTAATAGTTTTAATTAATCATGTTTAAAACAAATATTGCGACTTCGCGACTCGGGGCTTCAAAGGGAAAGCTTCCAGAAGGAGCGCATACCGAGTTGTGAAATCGCAAGATCGTGACTTCGCGACTCAGGGCTTCAAAGGTAAAGCTTCCAGGAGGAGCACATATCGAGTTGCAAAATCGCGAGATTGCGACTTCGCAACTCAGGGCTTCGAAGGAAAATATTCCAGGAGGAGCGCATACTGAGTTACGAAATCGCGAGATCGCGAGGATGTGATCTATTTAATTAGAAGATAAAATCGGGTTGAGTGCTTAATTAATTTGTTTTAAAATGTATCGCAGCTTCGTGACTCGGGGCTTCGAAAGTAGATCTTTTGAGGGAACAACATGACGAGTTGCGAACCCCCGATAGAACTCAACCATGAGTATCATTTTTCCTTTGACCTGAACCCAGGTTACTAAAACAAGAGTCTCACGACTTCGGATATCGGGGTTATGATGGTAAGATTTTTGGAGTTAGTAAACGCCGAGACACGAAATCTCGATGATGCTTAGCCATAGTTTAGAGAATATTTACTCTAACTACTGACTTGGGTAAAACTTTAAAGTTATTTCGCTGTTTTGCTCTTCAGGACTTGTGAACTATGTGATATATAACACCCGACATGAAAAATCCCGAGGTAAGAAAAGGGGAAAATCATTTGAACGAAAAATAGAACTCGCCTTGAGAGTATGATAACCGTCACTGCTTGCATGATGGGAATTCTGAAACTTTGGGGGAGATAGAGAAAAAACAAAAACCAACTTTCGACTTCAAGCATTAAGATATAAAATTTAAAATAGGCTAAAAAACAAAGGCATCTCCAACATAGGCTCCAGCTAGGGATCCCATTTTCCTGCAAGACGGGAAGAACAGTAGACCATGTGCCTATTTTGGGTAAATGGAGTCAATGGATTTAATCCAGCGAAAATGTTCCTTAGAACAGGATGCCGAAGGGGAAAGGGATTTCATTTTTTACGTTTGAAAATATTTTCAAAACTCAGATACTTTTTAAACTTAGCTGTAGTTCCTTTCATGAGTTCCTCCTTCCCGTTACTAAATTCAGGTCTGCATTAAGACAATCAAAACAGTTCTAGGAGACCCAACAGATCTTGTGGTTATCGGCTTGCATCAAAAGAAGAAAATTATATGTTTTTAATTAGGAAGCCCTGTCTGAACTTGGGATGTAGATCATGTTTTGAAAAAATTAGTTACCAGAGTAGAGTGATATTCATGTATAACAGCCTTACAGATATCTTAGATATTGCTTCACTGCCAACGAGCCTGTTCAATACCCCGGTGAAGTTATCTGGCCCTTTTCACTGAATTTCCTTTCACCACTTCAGAATATATTTATGCATTTAAATGTTGAGACAAGGGCAATCATTTCTGAATTTCCTTTCATCGTCTTTTGGATTAGATGGGGGCAATCATTTCTGAATTTCCTTTCACCACCTGCCTTATAATTGCTTTATTTTAGAGTGCGAAGATGGGGGCAATCAGTTTGTATCAGGGCTGATATCTGTGTAATATTTCGCATTATAGGTCTATCAACTTACTTTGATTACTCGGTACCAAACTTTCCTTAACTTTCACAACACCTTCATTCACAGGGAGMAAGGAAAAAATCAATTTTTGAAGTTTCCTATTTGAGCAAGCCTCAATCTTTTGAAACTGTTGAAAAACCTAGAAAAGTCAGGATCACTTAAGCGTCATTTTGWTTAGTAAGGGACCGAGGAGTTGTGAAGAGCAACTTTCTTTTCACAATCTGCTTTGAAACTCTCGAGGTTAAAACATAATCTCTTCTCCCTATGTATGCGAAACCAGAAAGATGTTGTCTTTTGAAAAGATAAACCCAAAAAYAGAAAAGGGTGATAGATAGAGATCCATGAATTGAAAAAACAGAGGTCAAAAAATTAAAACTGACTCTTGAAAATCTTTTTCGGGGGCACTTTACTTTGAGTGACTTGTTTATTTCGTCTTATTCTTTTGTAAAAGATTAACCATGGGAATGTTCTTTTATTTATTAGTTCAGACGATGTTGCTATATCTTATGAGGTTATCTTGGTTTTCTTTGAGAGCCTTTCAAAACAAGTCTTTTAAGAAAGCTCACCTTTACCTTACCATTTCGTTTTCTTTCCAAAATATCAAAAATATTTTGTATCACATGTTTAAACCAATTTATTTTCTGATATCCGAACTTCTCCTGCTCGTTTCGTTTGTAGTTGGAACCCTATAAAAATGCAAATATGAAGGTTATCAAGGCCTTTTTGAAAAGTGTCGAAAATTCACGAAAGAAAAAGAAAATCAGAATAACAATGCGTAAATGAAATATATATTTATATATATATCTGTAAAAAATCTTATATATAAATATACACATTTTTTTTTGGCGATTGCTTATGTTATATAATACTTCAAATAACGCCCATTGACAGGGGTGTCGAGGATTTCACCGTCTAGATTTTCTAGTAGGAAAGAATTTTTTCCTTCGAGAGCTGAGACTCTGAATGGCCCATACCAGAGGTGATCAAATTTACCATGTTTCGTTGTTTCTTCACTCCTTGCATACCTTAATACTAAATCACTTGGGAGGAAGTCTCTGTCCTTTTCCCTACGGTCGAATAATTCCTTCATGTAGTCTTGGTACTTCTGCAACCTTTCATCTACTTTGACCCTGTGTTGTTGAACCTTGATTAGCTGATTAATCCTCCTGGTGACATGATTAGGCTCTTCTTTCTGATCTTGCCACAATTTCATCACGGGGAGCGCTAGATTTATAGGTAACACCACATCTGTCCCATATACCATCTGAAAAGGGGACATATCGATAGAATTTTTAGTGCCTATGAGATTCGCCCACAAGGTGTACTTCAAATGCACATGCTAAGACTTTTTCTTTTCATACAACACTTTCTTAATTATATTGACCAGGCTCTTGTTAGATGACTCATCCAGTCCATTTCCTTGGGGGTAATACGCTGTGGAATAGCCAAGGAAAATATTATACTTTTGGTAGAAGCTGATCATAGCCATATATTTGAAATCTTGGGCATTATCTGTGACTATCTTTCGGGGGCAGCCAAATATTGACAAAATATTATCTTATAAGAAATCTATTACCACCAAGTCAGTAGCCCTTTTGGTTGGAATAGCTTCCACCCATTTAGTAAAGTAGTATGTGGAAGTTAGGATCCATTTGTGTTGGGTGCTAGAATGTGGATTAATCTCACCTATAAAATCTAGCCCCCATTGCTGAAAGGGGGCTTCTATTTTGACTGGAACTAAAGGTAGTGCCGAGAGTTTTTGTTTGCCTGCAAATAGTTGACAAGGGTTACAGGCTCGGACCTTAGCGTTAACGTCTGAGAAAAGTTTTGGCCAGTAATATCCAACCCTCATAATTTTGTAATATGTGGCCCTCTAAGCGTGATGTCCTCCACACAATCCTTCATGAAATTCACTTATAACCCTTTCTGTTTCCGATTCCAATAAGCAGACTAACGAGAAACCGAGTGGGTCTTTCCAATATAGTTGATTTTTGGCGATACAATACTTAACCGCATGAATCTTTAAAATCCTGTCTTTTGATGGTGATAGTTAACTCGGGCATTTTAGAGTCAGTAGGTAGGATACTATGTTCCTGTACCAATCTGATGATACAAATTTCTCTTTGATCCCGATTGGATTTGTTTGTTCATCAAGCTCGTTTATGTTCATGTCTTGCTCACATTCCTGTAGGCAGTTTATACCCAAAGCTCCATAATTCGATTCAGCCAAAGGTTTGGCCAGGCCTTGTCCCTTTACCAGTTTAGTAGGTTTGATTTCCAGGTCAAATTATTGAATCTTAGCAAGCCATCATCCTCTTCTCCCATCGTTGTCCGATTGTACCAAAATATCTTTGACATAACTGGTAGGTACATATGCAACTATCTTGGAGTGTAAAACGTATGTTCTGAATGCCTTCAATGCCTTTACCATGGCGTACACTTGCTTCTATATTATATCATATTGAAGTTTTGCATCTCTAAGGGTATTGCTAAAAAAGGAGATCGATTGTTCGAAACCTTCTTCATTCTTTTGGAGGAGCACTGCAGCGAGCATGTGTTTAGAGGAAAATGGGAAAATAAGAAAGTCTTTTAGGTAATTGGGGCTTGCCAACATAGGTGCCTCGCTTATGACCTTCTTAATATGGGTGAACAATGCTTTTTCCTCTGTTGTCAACTTTACTTCGTTGTTCTTTTTCAGCATATATGTGATCAATTTTACAATTTCAGCGAAATTTGGGATAAATCTTCGTAAAAAAAATATTTTTCCTAAGAAAGATTTAATTTATTTTACATTTCTAGGAATATTTATAGTGTCTATCGCTTCAACTCTCTTGGATCAATATTAATTCCATCCCTAGATACAATATGACCTGAAAGTTTACCTTCTTGCATGGTGAAGTGTGATTTCTTTGGATTTAAGGATAGAACAAACCTACGGAATTTTTTGAATGTTTGTTTAAGATGTACCAAATGCTCTTCATCGGATTTGGAGAAAACCGTCAAATCATCCAGATAGATGACTACGAACTTATCCCTCTCTCCGATGAAAGCGATATCCATAGCGCATTGGAACGTGGCTCCTGCATTCATCAAACCAAAAGGCATTTTATCATACATGAATGTACCCCAAGGGGTAGTGAAAGCCGTTTTTTCTTTATCTTGTTCATTCATGGCAATTTGATTATATCTAGAGAAACCTTCAATCATGGACATTATGTTTGCTCCAACTACCTTTTCTAGCACGTGATCCATTTTAGGTAGCGGATAGTTGTCTTTAAGAGAGGACTTATTTATAATTCTGAAATCCACGCACAGTCGAATTTCCCCACTCTTTTTTCTGACCAGGACCAGGTTCGCCACCCAGTCAGAATATCTTAGAGGTACTATAATTTTCGCCTCTAAAAGCTTCTTCACTTCTCTCTCGACCACAGGAAATAAAATGGGGTTGATCTACCTGATATTTTGTGTAAAGGGTTTGACCCCAGGCTTTAGAGGTATCTTGTGGTCGATCATAGTAGTGTCGTAGGTTCTTAACTCGTTGTAAGACTAGGCGAAAACATCTTTAAATTGTTTGAGGAGGTCTTTATACTTGCTTTTTATTTCGGGAGGGAGGAATTTAGATATTTTAACCATCTTGGACTCTTCCTTGGTTCCTATGTCACAGTCCTCAACCTCTTCTAGTTGGGGTTGTAAGGTGGATTTTACAGGTATGTCGTTTTGATCAAACAGTCTTTCCAGAAAAAATCAGTCCTTTTGGAATCTGGTTATTTTTTAGGACCAACATGCGATGATTAGTGATTTTGTCTTGGAAATTTTGAGGATCCTCCCCTTCTTGAATGGTCCATATATGGTCATTCTGATTTTCTTGATAAGCACGAGTTTCGAAAAAATTGCCTATTACTTCAAGAAACTTCTTAATTTCTTCATCATCCTCAAAAACCTACCAGTGCTGGATGTTATCCGATACAGATGGTCTATGTCTTATCTCTATATGATACTTCAATTTAAAGGTTGTGGGAGGAGTGAAAGTTGAAGCCCCTTTAGCTAATGCATCATCCTGTAAGTTTTCAGTGCATGGGATGAACTGGACATTCACAAAGGAGAAAAAGTTTTCCATTAGATCACAGGCACAATTTTTGTATGATCTTAATCTGGGATGCTTGGCCTGGTATTGTCGATTTATTTATTTGACTATCAACTCTGCATTACTGTATACCTCTAGGTTGTTTATTTTTAATTTATGATCCTAAGAACAAGGCTTCATATTCACATACATTGTTAGTATAATCTATGTCCCATTGTAATCTGTAAGAAAAAGGGACAACGAACCTTTCTTCGGGTGCCACAAAAAACACTCCTACACCATCTCCTTTGCATGACAAGGCACCATCAAAAAAGATTTTCTAGATACTGGTGCTACAAATATCCCCTGTCATGTTACCTGACTCTTCATGTTCTATATCGTTTTCCTCTGTGCAACCATATAGACCATCATCAAAAGATAAGATACAATTTCCTAAATCTTGATCTGCAATGTAAATAGGGAAATTGTTCCGATTTTTAGGGTTGCTTACTATATATGCTAACCTCGTCTCCCCGTACAACCGAGTAAATTTCCCACCGAACACGGGAATTGTGGCGTACATCATATCCAGCTGAAGAGAACCCCCAAG
>ML787694.1:39676-57019 GCA_009831015.1 Picea engelmannii | reverse complement strand
CCTGCTATAGAATGGGTGCGCCCATTTGCCTTAATCAACTTCATGAGGGAAGGTGAGGAGTTTTCTAATCTAACAGTTGAGATTAGATTAGATGGGTGGCTGAGATTTTGTGTCTCTTCACTCACCCTCACTTTAATCATAAATTTATCTTTTAATTTACATCTCACAAATTAATTTGACTAAGACCCATATTCGGCAATTTCTCCCCCTTAGGGCCTAGGGAAGAGAAACACTTGCCTTGGTACATAATTTAACATTTTCTTGGGTTGAGTAGTTGAAACAGGCTTACTCTTAGATCTCAAGTTATACCTAGGTTGGACCTCAACCATTATCATATTAGTTTCTTCTTGATAACTACAGAGGTCAGTATAATCTCTTTCCTCACCTTCAATAGACAATTGTTGAGTGTTTAGAGATTTTTCATAATCCTCTCTAGTCAGATAAGTTTGTGTGCAGTCATCACCCAATTTCGTGACATCATCATCTAAATCTCTGAAATCTTGGAGATCATTTCCTCCCATAAAATTTTCATTCTTTAGGGGAGTTTGTATTTTTTGATCTTCATTTTTTATCTGTCTTTGTTGGTTTGGGGGGTTGGGATTCCTCCTGAAATCCTTTTTGGTGAAAGAATTGGCTTTGGCCTATTCTAGCTCCATCCTAGATATCTTATTAGACAACTCCTTAATTATCCTGGCCATATCATCTACTTTGTCATCTGTGTATTTATTGGATCCTTACGGCCCTGCTTTTTCTCTAAAGCGTCTAGTTTCTCAGTTTCCCATTTCTACTTTAGCTTTTAACTTACCAGAAGCCATCATATTTGACTCAATTTCTACATCGTCATCTTGCATTCGATTTAGAGTAGCTCCCCTTCTTTCCCATAAAATAAATGCAAAATCTGGTTCGAAAGCCCCCGCGAAAGTTACCTTGGCTGCGAGTTGGGATGGTTTAACCTCGACTGGGATTTTTTTATACAACTTGTTGAATCTTTGAATAAATTCCATAACTGTTTCTAAATTTTTTTTTCTTAAAGACACAAACTTGGTTAAATAGTATAGGTGGTCCTTTCTTTCACCCCATTGTCTAAGGAAAGCATCTTCCAAGGCATCATAGGACAAGATAGATCCTGCAGGTAGACTCCAAAACCAAGTTTGGACCTGACCTTCGAAGGTTTGGACGAAAAGCCTCGAATACACATCTTCATGTTTGAGACCTAGGATTTCCTCAAATTGATCAAAGAAATTTATGTGTTCAGTTGCAGTAAGATCTCCTTCCCCAATGAATTTAGGCAAATTTTTTATATAATTTTCGGGATGGTCGTTCAGAGGAATGGGAAATACCAAATGAGCATATCTTACTACCACTTTAGAAAAAACCTTGGGAGGGGGGGCAGGCCCTTGACCTCCATCTCCTCCCCCAGGAGAACCCCCACCTCCTCCTCCAAGAGGACCTCCACCACCTCCTTTGACAAACCCTCCACCTCCCCCTCCGGCGGCTACCATCGATATTAGTGGAAAGTTGTAAAGGGGGTTTTGGAATATTAAAAGTGAATCTTTACTTTCTTCGTGGGGTGAAAAATCCGAGGATGATTGGTCAGGGATGCGAGGGCTTGACTCTTCGGACCTACAAGAGATGAAATCAGGAGAACCAATGGGTGTGGAAACTAGGTGTGTGAAATATTCTTCGAGACAGGGTGCGGTCGCGAACTTTAACTGAAGAGTTGATGATATATCCACTGCAGATGAATTTTCTATAGGGTTTTTTCCTTTTTGTATTACAGAGGTTATTGGATGGGTTTCACTTCTAACTTCAGAGCAATTTGATGTTAGATCCTTAGTGTCAAAAAGAGGATTGCGTGAAGTTGAAGGTTCAGAAGAACTCTTGGTCTTCGGTTGTGGGTATTTAAGCTGATAGACTGCAGGGGTCGGCTTAAGAGAGCCTCTCACCTTTAAAATCTTCTCAGGATTGGTAACGGGTGTGGTATGTTTACCATCTGGGTTTTTCCTGGTATTCCTTCGACCAGATGCTAGATTACTAAACGTGGAGTCTCCAAGTGAAAGATTTAAAATCCTTTAAAAGGTGGTGCACTCTTTGTTCACTATCAAAGCATGACACTTTCAACCAGAAAAAAAAAATGTCATTTTCCCAGGGAAAAAGATTTCGTAACTTCGGTCCCTGGCAACGGCGTAAAAAAAGATGTTGTTCCAGAGTCTGTACTTAAGGCTTAGAATTACAGTGTCTAGGCATCCGAAAGTGAGTAAGGGGTAAAGAAGGAAGAAATTTCAACCTTCAGCAAGAGAAGCTAGGGCTGATTTCTAAGTTGGCGTTGTCTAGCTTCCAACTATTCCTAGATGTTTATGTCCCTTTCAATTGTTGCCCATGAATGTTCAAGTTCAACCTGTGTAGTGGTTGTTTTAATAATAGTATAAAAAAGGTTCAAGGCAATATGTGTTTGATTTGATAGTCTGGGTTCGATATTAGGCTATCATGTCACAGGGACAGTCATAGAGGAACAAAATGATAAGAAAATCTCAAAAATTTTAGGTGTTGTCTCGATTTCGGTCATATAAAGGAGAGTTTATAGCTCTAGTAGTGAAAATAGGGTGCAAACCAAAGGGCCTTTCCCATAACTGAGTTATATTTTAATAAATATTTATGTGGTGTGAGAAAAACATTAAGTTGTCTATCATGTAAGGCTCCTATCAAGGGAGAATCTCACTTATAAACAAAAGAAGAAAAAGGTAAAGAAATAACCTGATGAAGCATAAAATATATATAGAAATCGAAAGTGTTCACTGGTCTTATACCTGTTGATAGCTGGTACAGAGGAAAAATGACAAACAATGTAGAAAACTGAAATTTATTCACTATAGTAGAGGTTGTACTAAGTTATAGCGAAACATTCACCAGATAAATATATGAAATGAAATGAAATATGAGATACAAGGAAACAAACTCATAACATAGTCATGACAGAATTGAGAATCTTTGGATTTTATTTATATTAACTCTCAAGGTAGAAAATCTCTATTACAATCGACCCAAAAAGTTCCATCCTTTGTTCCTTCCTTCTATTGTATATTTATACAAATTTACATATGATGGAATCTCAATCATTCCAAGATTTTCAGTTACAACAAGAAGGAGATAAATCGTTTCATTTCCTTATCCTCTGTCTTTATTTGGTACCAGAAGCCTGCCCCCTCGCATGCTCGGTACAAGTGACACATTTTTCCACCAGTTGAGATATCAACCTTGAAGGTTTCGCTTGACAATTGGTCTAAAAAATGTAACAATCTTTGACTAATTTTGACAACCTTTCTTCCATCTATCAGTTTAGGATGTTGATAGCGCACAATCGAACACTTGGTTTAATAATCCATTTATCTATTTGAACTATGTCTACCAGAGTTACTTGTGAGACTTCGATCGAATCTCTTTCTTCTTACTCATTTATATCAAGCGAGAGTTTCGCCATATTCATTTGACCTAGTGTCTCAACATTACTCTCGCTATCCATGCCTAACATCTTCCCATCTATAGAACCAAAAGACTCTTCACAGGATTTCCTTACATTCTTGGCTTGCAATTTGCCTTCTGATATGCTGCACTCCCATTATTTCAAAAAATATTACCTCGGGTCTGTTCCGAAATGGAAAACTTGGAACTTTTTCCCGATTCCCTATTTGTTGTAGTTATTACAGCCTCTTGAAATGCAATCCAAGCTACTCCAGCTTCTCTCTCTCTGAAAAATAGGTTTTTTGATACTTGATCAATAAGCAGACAGTTGTCCTGAATCGTCTCCACCTTGGCAAGTAAACTTCGCTGGGCTGCAGAAACTCTGATCCTAATCTCCAAAGCCTGGGACTAAAATATCTCGATATTTATAACTTGGCTTTTGGTGAACTCTAGCCTAACCTATACCTGCCCTATCAAGTCTCTTTGTTGGCCTGCCTATATTTGACTGGTATGAGCTACCATCTCTTCTTGTTCGAGCTTAGCTTTGAGCAACTCGATTTCCTTTTTATCAGCCATTCTCGCTTGTTCTATTCTTGTGTTCACCTGGTCCTTGGCGGCTTCTTCTGCAGTGGCTAGTTTAGCTTCTAAGGTTTTGATGAGGCGATTTTTTCGCTTCAGCTGATTTTTCAAAACCCTGACTGAAAATTGGTTTGCTGTAGCATACACTCCTAATGTTCCAGCTATTTCTGTCGCAAACTCTTCTTTCTTCTTATCTTTCCCATCGGTCAATACCTTAAATTTTTTGGCCGTTGATTATGCTTCTTGGTAGAATTCTTTTTTTACCACAGCTTTTCTCTTTTTGTCAAAAAAGAACTCATTTGGAGGGAGCTCTTCCATCCTTATAGGTCTCAATTCCTCATTGAAAATACACCCTCCGTCTATGTTGCCTTTAGTTGACTGTAAGGGAGTAATGGAGGTGATGGGATTTCCGATCTGCTTAGTTGATTGTCCTGGGGTGGCAACTACAGTCGGATTTTTCAGTGGATCAAGAGTTTTCATTTATGTTTTCGGGTTCCCAGTTTTCTCCTCCCCATCCTAGTGTTTTTCTTGTTTGGGTGCTGGATCTTCGAAGCCTTCAACTTCTTTTTGCTGCACCTCTGCTATTATGGGATTCTCACCCCATAAAACTGGTGGAAGACAAATCCGCTGATGTTCTTGGAATTTTAAAACATCGGACCTCTCTTCAGGTGGCAGGGCTTGTATCCAAGCGAAAACATCGGCATAAGATCTCGTGCCTCGAAAAATGTCATCCGAGGGTGAATTTTCGTGCTAAAACCTTTTCAGCCCGCAACTGGATAAGTGATTACTTATGACCCTATGTGGATCGTGCTTCTTAAATTCGATATGAACCAAGTTCAAGTATTCCAAGGCTGCTTCCTTAGCTTTAGCATGCTCGAAATCTAACAAAGAATATGAACTTAAATGAATAGGAAAAGGTGGCCATACCTTCTTAGAATATCCCTTAAGTTCTTTGCTTATGCCACCAATTACTGTTTGCCTTGAAACTTCACGGCAAGCCAACCTATCGGGTATGAATAATGGTAAGGCATGTGGAGGAACAGAAGCGCTGAAAACCCTAAGATATGAAAATTTTTCTTCCACGTACCAGTCAGCTATACTGCTCAGATTTACCGTGATGATGTCTCCGATCCTGGGTGGTGGGTGGTCGAAAATAGTGACATGTAGCGGGACCATTACTCAATTAAAAATTTCATACATGAAATCTGAAGCTTTGTCTTCCCATATCTTTGAATGGTAGACGTGGATGGGCTCAGCCTCCAATGAAGTCCAGCTCCAATTCATTAAGGGAAAAGGCGTCAGAAAACACACGGCATCCATGATATACATGGACATAAAGAATGAAGCAATCTTTCCGCTCTCTTTCTGCGCTTGATACTTTGTAACTCAACTGGTCAAACTATCAGATAGTAGATTATCCTAGTCGAAGGAACAACCTTTGGCGACTGTGTGGATTAGAGGCACCCACTAAAGGAAAAAATGTGTGGTGTCCTCTCTCCTATATAATTTGCAGGTCATCATAGCGATTTATTTGAACTGTGGTTCCAGAGAAGAGATTGAGTATATACCATTACTATCTTCCTTGAACTTTGCAGGGTGTGAAACCCAATATTTGATTAAACTAGACATACTCTTTCCGTATTGCACACATTCTTTCTATTTAAAATTCTCTAAGAATTCGGCATTGTAAACAAAGTCCGACACGGCTAGAAGTTTGTACATAGATTGCAATTTTTCAGGTCTTAAAGTCCCAATGGTGACCCTCTGCTCATTGACGATGGTTCTAGTTGGTATATCTACATGGTCTAATGCCCATCGGACCATATCGTAGTAAGGGAGCAGACATGGCCTAGCTGCTACTTTGTGCATTTGAGCCTGGACGATGATCTTATACTTGGTGATCAGGTCATCTTTTTCATTTTCACTAGAATCATCCGAAACATCTACCATTTCAGACTGTAAAACCTCAGAAATATATGACCAGGTCTTGACAGAGTCAACACTTCGAGGTGAAGTATCAGAAATGTTGTATGAACCCTGCCCTGAAACTTCAACAGTGGATTTAGAAGCTTTTCGTGGGGCCATGGTGAGGGATTCTACTTTATCTCTCCTGCGATAAAAATATGTATACATACAAAAATTAGTTCGCTTGAGAAAAGTTTCTCTGCGTAGAATAGAAATGAAATTTGTGACAAAAAATAAAAGATCGATGCCTTCAACCATTTAAAACTATGTCGTCCTTAGGAATAGAACGGTCAAATTGTTCTTAAAAAACAAATTTAGCAATAAAAATCAAATCCTTTCTTGTTGATTCGCCCCATTTTCAATTAATGTCATAAATTTTGACAGTTCGTAATGCAAGTTGGCACAAGGAAAATTTAATATTGCCTCGTAGATTGTGCATGAATCAAAACACGAGAAATACTGGCTTAGCTTAATTAATCAAGTTTTATTAACGTAATATAATCTTTCGGTATTCGCTTCATCGGGAGTTTTCACTCTAACCCTTCTAGCCTCTAAAACCTAAGACTGCGATAATTAGTTTTAGTTAATAAAAATGCAACCAGGATTAAGAGTTTTAATTAATCATGTTTAAAAAAAATATCGCGACTTCGTGACTCCGGGCTTCGAAGGTAAAGACTCCAGGAGGAGCCCATACCGAGTTGTGAAATCACGAGATCACGACTTCGCGACTCGGGGCTTCCAAGGTAAATCTTCCAGGAGGAGTGAATACTGAGTTGCGAAATCACGAGATCGTGACTTCGTGACTCGTGGCTTCGAAGCTAAAGCTTCCGGGAGGAGCGCATACCGAGTGGAGAAATTGCGAGATCTTGAGGATGTGATCTATTTAATTAGAAGATAAAACTGAGTTGAGTGCTTAATTAATTTGTTTTAAAATATATCACGGCTTCACAACTCGGGGCTTCGAAAGTAGAGCTTTTGAGGGAACAACATGCTGAGTTGCGAACCCCCGATAGAACTCAACCATGAGTAACATTTTTCCTTTGACCTTAACCTGGGTTAGTAAAACAAGAGTCTCGTGAATTTGGATATCGAGGTTATGACGGTAAGACTTTTGGAGTTAGTAAACGTCGAGACACGAAATCTCGATGATGCTTAACCGTAGTTTATATAATCTTTACTCTAGCTACTGACCTGGGTAAAAATTTAAAGTTATTTCGTCGTTTCTCTCTTCGGGACTTGTGAACTATGTGATCTATAACACTCGACATGCGAAATCTCGAGGTAAGAAAAGGGGAAAATCGTTTGAATGAAAAATAGAACTCTCCTTGAGATTATGATAACCGTCGTTGCTTGCATGATGGGACTTCTGAAACTTTGGGGGAGATAGATAAAAAATGAAAACCATCTTTCGAATTCAAGAATTAAGATATAAAATTTAAAATAGGCTAAAAAACAAAGTTAGCTCCAACAGGAGACATGGGCAGAAGTCTGCATCGGATAAATGCAGCCATAGATGGTCGACAAGCTGATCACCAGTCCTCAGTGGTAGAAATCGAAGGTAAAATTCATGACACTTGAATTTTTGTTTTAATTGAACCTGGAGCTACATTAAGTTATATTACTCCCGATGTAGTAGAGTTGAATAAACTTAAGAAACAAAAGCACGAAAAATCTTCGCTGGTACAACTAGCAACAGGTGCTAAAAGAAAAGTAGTTAACTTTATTTTTGATTTTGAGTTCAGCTTATATGGTCAAAAGATAAGATCCAATATGAACATCCTACCACTAGGATATTATGATATGATTATCGAGATGGATTGGTTGGAACAACACAAAGCAGTACTAGACTATTATACAAAGACACTTAGCTATAAAGATAATTTTGGCACTGTTAGGACAACCCAAGGCATACCAAAACCTATGTCAATCAGACAAGTTTCAGCGATGCAAATCAAAAAATGTATTAGAAAGGGATGTCAAGTCTACGCCATCCAAGTGATGAATCTACTAGAAAAAGAAGATAAGACCAAGTTAGAAGACTTTGCTGTCCTATGTGAATTCAAAGACATGTTTGTTGACAAGATATCTGAACTACCTCCTAGAAGAGAAATAGATTTCTCCATAGACTTACTACCCAGATAATCCCCTTTCTCAAAAGCACCCTACCAAATGAGTTTACCAGAACTGACGGAATTAAAAATACAATTACAAGAATTGTTGGACAAAGAGTATATCAGACCAAGTGTCTCGCC
Organism: Picea engelmannii; assembly: GCA_009831015.1. Lineage (NCBI taxonomy): Eukaryota > Viridiplantae > Streptophyta > Pinopsida > Pinales > Pinaceae > Picea > Picea engelmannii. Next base: position 48,764 of record ML787694.1, on the reverse strand, counting down.
ATGGGGAGCACCTGTTCTTTTTGTGAAAAAGAAAGACGGTACTCTAAGACTATGTATTGATTATAGACAACTGAACAAAGTGACCTTTAAGAACAAATATCCCTTACCAAGGATAAATGATATGTTCGATCAAGTTGGTGGGGCCAAGATCTTCTCAAAATTGGATTTATGATCCAGTTATCATCAAGTTAGGATAAAGGACCAAGACTTAAACAAAACAACTTTTCAAACAAGATACAGACACTATGAGTTTGTAGTCATGCCTTTTTGACTCATTAATGCACCAACCACATTTATGTGCTTGATGAACAACATTTTCAGCCAGTACTTAGACAAGTTCGTAGTAGTATTTATCGATGATATTCTGGTCTATTCTAAAATGAAGGAGAAATATGATGAACACCTAAGAATAGTTCTACAAACACTAAGGAAACACAAGATATATGAAAAATTCGATAAATGTGAATTTTATCAGAAGGAAATACAATATTTAGGACATGTCATTTCCTTGGAATGTATTTTCGTAGACCCGAAAAAGATAAAGGCCATTATGGAATGGCCAGTGCCTAAGGATGTGGCAGATATCCAGTTGTTCATGGGAATCACTAGATATTATCGTAGATTTATTGAAGGGTTCTCTAAGATAGCCTACCCTATCATGTCATTACAAAAGAAAGGGACCAATTTTAACTGGTCGCAAAAGTGTCAAGACAGTTTTAACAAGCTAAAATAATTATTGACATCAACGCCCATTTTGAAGGTAGCAGACCTAGATAAAGACTTCAGAGTATGTGTCAATGCAAGTAAAGAGGGACTAGGTGGTTTTCTAACTCAGGAAGGGCACGTGATTTGTTATGCGTCTCAGAAATTAAAAGAACACGAGCAAAATTATGTCACTCATGACTTAGAATTGGCAGCAGTAATACATGCTTTAAAAATGTGGCAACACTATATAATGGGCAGAAAATTCTTACTATTGACAGATAATAGCGGGGTGAAATATTTGTTCAACCAACCAGACCTTAATGCAAGACAAGAAAAGTGGCTATCCTTATTGATTGAATTCGAATTTGAGGTCAGACATATCAAGGGTAAGGAAAATAAAGTAGCAGATGCTTTAATCCGCAAAATCCGTGGGTTATTTGAGATAAATATCAGCAGGGTAGAAAGTGATCTGGAACAAAGAATAAGAACGACAGGTGTTAACGACGGGAATTACACTAAGATGATGGAAGAATTTCAAAATAGCATCGCAAACCCAGATAAACCAGATATAAGTATCGAAAAGAAAGGACTTTTAAGATTTAAAAACAGACTGTACATACCAGATTCAACAGAGTTAAAATTAATTGTTTTAGACGAACTACATAAGAAACCATATTCTAGCCATACAGGTTACCAGAAGACAATAACAACACTCATAAAACTATTTTACTGGCCTAACATGAAGGGAGAAACAATAGAATACTTGGCTAGGTGCCAAGATTGTCAGCAGGTTAAGGCTGAACACCAACATCCAGACGACCTATTATAGCCATTACCAGTACCAGAATGGAAATGGGAGACCATATCACTAGAATTTATAACATGTTTTCCAAAAACTCAGAAACATAATGATTCAATCATGGTGGTAATAGATAAAATCAGTAAGTCTGCACACTTTATTCCTGTAAAGTATACTTTTAAAGCTATTAATATTGCTTAAATATTCAAGAAAGAAATTTTTAGACTGCATGGTATTCCTAAAATGGTGATTTCAGATAGAGACGTAAAATTCACATCTGCTTTTTGGAAGGAATTGTTTGCAGGGCTAAATACTAATTTAAATTTCAGTATGAGTTATCATCCACAAATAGATGGACAAACCGAAAGGACAAACCAAATTATAGAGGATATGCTCCACATGTATGTAAGAACAAAGCCGAACAAGTGGGAAGATTGCCTACACTTGGTAGAATTTGCATATAACAATGGGTACCAAAGTTCGACTAAGTTAAGCCCTTTCGAAATACTGTACGACAGAAAGTGTACAACTCCAATTAGCTAGGATAACTCGGCTGACAGACTCATGGTTCGACCATAGATGCTCCATGAAATGGAGAACATGGTAAGGAAGGTACAACATAACTTGAAAGAAGCATAGGACAGATAGAAGATCTATGCATATCATAAAATAAGACACCTGGAATTTCAAGTGGGAGACCATGTTTATTTGAAGGTCAAAGCCCGAAAAAGCTCGCTGAAGTTGGGGAACTATGCCAAGTTGGCACCCAAGTTTTGTGGGCCCTTCGAGATACTGGCTCGAATTGGACCCATAGCATATCATCTTGCACTTCCAGCTAATCTAAGAATTCATAATGTATTTCATGTTTCTTTGTTGAAAAATTATATTCATGACCCTACTCATATGATTGATTGGAACTTGGTGTAGGTGGAACCCGAAGGCGAGTTCCAGGTGGGACCCCTGTGCATTCTGCACCAGAGAGAAATAACACTGTTGGGACTCATAAATGTCATCTTTCCATTCACCTTTCCATTCATCAGTCTTCACATTTCATCGCCCCATTAACCATTCATTAATACCATTTCATAATTAAATATGGGTTAAACCTTATTATTTTCCAAATTATTTATTTTAGTATTAAAAGGGAATTTGTGATTAAATATTAGAAAATTGACATGTTTTCATATATATCAAAAATGTGTAAGCTTTATCATGTGTAGGAATATGTGAAGGATTAATTCAAAATACTTCTCGAATACTTCCTCCACCATTTCAAGATCTGAGAAGATAATTCAATCCTAATTCAAGGAAAAGATCATGGAGATTTGGTTGTCATATCTTATCCAAGATATATGAGAGATATGTGTGAGGATTTATAGGGATTATATTTTGTAATAAAGGGAAATGGGTTGAGAGAAAAGTGGATCTTTAATTATGAGATGTTTATCTCATTTTCAAAGATTTCATGTATAAAAGAGAGTGCCTTCTCTTCATGGAAGGAGAGAATTATTATTATGAAGAGAATCAATATTATGAGGATGAGAATCATTATTATGTAAATTGAAGAGAGGATCCATTATGTATATTAAGGGAATTGTTATGAGATGGGTTCTTGAGGAGAATCATTATGATATAGATTGGATTCAAGAAGAGACTCCTTTTGTAAACCTACCTGTTAAAGATTAATGCAAGTTTGAGTTAAGTTATCTTGTGTCTCTTCGAAGTTATTAACTGTTGATCTAAGAGCTTCCATGTTGGCATCGACAAGGGCCACCGATCCAGTTTGGTAAGCTTATTGTAAATTGTTAATGTAGATTTTTATTTCATGTATTTGTTATTTCGATTTCATGCTATTTTGTTTGATTTCAATATTTGAATGTGTTTCAAAGTGTGGTAATGCAGGAACGGTTGGATGTCCATATTTCACCATACACGAGATTTAATGGAGCATCCCACATGTTAGTTTAATTGTTTCAGGAGATAGAATCAAAGTTCATCTTTTCTTTTCATGAGCCACTAATGAACATGTCCATCACCTGAGAAAGATTTTTTGTTTGTTTGTGAGTTTTTCTTGTTTATGAGTGTTTCTTTCCATCTTTCAAATTGTGTTAAGATTGTTATTTTTAAAAGTGTGTTGGTTTCTAAATGGTTTTCTTATATATACTAAGTAGACATAGGAACCAATCTGTTATCGGTGCATATAGTGCATCAACTCTACTGATTACGAATCCCGATTGATAATTTATGTTTGTTTATATATTATGAAAATAATTGCACCAACATTTTGACGTCGTTGCCGGGGAGTTGTAAATGGTAATAGGTAGAATTTTGAATTAGATTTTTTTAATGATTTTGGATTGGTTTTATTTATGCAAATTTAGTTTTTATTTGTGATGGGCTAACTTGTGCGAATTGATAACCTGGTGACAATAGGGTCCCTATAACGCAAGGAGTTCAAGTTTGTGTGTTTTATCTTTACAAATAGTTTTCATTTCTTAGTTTAAAATTTAAATCTTTTATGATAAATCAATCCCCTTTTCCGATATGGTTTAACAATGAGTTTAATCTTGGAACAACTCACTCAGATCCTAGCAAAAGTTGGGATCTCCTCTTCTCTGGAAGAGGAGATCTTGACAGCAGCTGAAATTTTAATTTCCCCTCCAGAGGCAAACGACGAAACAACATAAAAGGAACCTTGTACATCTGATGATGAACAATCATGTGAGCAGGAGATCAAGGACAATAACGAGGAGTTGCGACAAGATCTGAGAAGTGAAAACTATCTCTACGAAAGCATTATCGAACGATGGTTTCAAGTAGGTACCAGGTTAAATCCATTTAGTTTTTCTTTTTATTTTCTTAATTTACACTTTCAACACTTAATTTTGCACGTTTATGTATATTTTCGATCGTCATTTGCGAAACTCACATTGAACATATTATTATTACTATTGCGCTTATGGTTACATTGGAAGTTTGATTACACATAACTAATCTCTAGTCTTTAATTAGCATAATGTAGGTAGGACGTTATTTTCAAGTTTTCTTAGTTTTGAATAAGTATGCTCTCCTCTGTGCTTCCTGCGATCACGAGGATCATAAAATAGGATGACTAAAATTGATTTCAGGAATTTTTTTTAACTATTGACGATTACATAAAAATTGTCTAATCTATTTCCGTCTACAATTATTTCCATTTGCACATAAATTTCAATAAGTTTTCGAAGTATTTTTTTGGTTCTTCTATTTGTTTATTTTTTATTTTTTTTTGAAAACTTTAAACATTCAAAACATTAAAAAATAAATAAAAATAATAATAATAATCATATAATGATAATTTGAGCTACTAAATTCATAAAAAACACCAAATAAACTTTAATTGAAAAAATATCCACATAGTCGATATATGTAGTATCTTCTGTCTCAGCTAATTCATCTTTGCGCTATCCTGCGCTATCATTTGCTAGCAGATCCCCCGAGAATATCCAAGAGAAGAACCATGACCAGGATCATCACAGATTTTGGTTGATGGTCGATCCGTTAATAGTTGGAGATCTTTGTGCAGGAAGTGGCATTCTCATGTTGCTTATTTTTCCAACACTCGTAACGTAATGACATACTGCACATTTTATAGATGGAGCTCCATATGGGTACACAAGTGTTGTAAAACAATTCCCACAATTCACATGTGCAACCTGGTTTGCTTCGATTACAAGATTAATTGTGGTACAACAAGAGCACTGAACACTAGTAGCTCCACAGACATACATTAGCAATGTATGACAATGTCCACAGATTAGCTGAGTCATTTCTATCCCAGGAGGCAGAACTGCAGTAACTACATTGCATACTGCACACCAAACATTGATGGATTGTATTTAATCATTGTGTAAAGAAGCAAACACAACTCAACCAAGAAGAATGCCAGATTTTCCATCGCTTTGTCAGCTACCTTCGGAAATGGGACGAGAAAGACATATGGAGTGAGAATGGTAAGATTGAAATCGAATTTATGCTCCACGACCACCATCTATTATGATGTATGGCAGCAGCTGCAGATATGGATATCATTTTGTGAACTTCATCCTTGCCTAAAACAGTTGAGGACCAAGAGACATCGAATTTAGTTACAACCATGGCCTTCGTCCCCTATTGGATGCCATATACAAGCCTCATAATCTCAATATTATGGAAGAAGGTATTGAACTGCCAAGCATTGTGGTGGTGGGAGATCAATCAAGTGTACACAGACGACGTATACTAGTTGTATCCTGAGTTAAATTTAACAATTCATGGAGTGAAGGCGTGAGAATTTCCTTTGTTTGGTGGTTACGAGAGCATATCCTGAAGAGAATCATGCCTAATCATGCCAAAATTTATAACTTCTGCCACGAATCATGGACCAAATCTCGAATATCCCTTTACCTGCAAAACTAGATCAGAAAGTGCGATTTTGGATCGATTTTATATTTTTTCGAGATAGGTAGTGAAACTTAGGGATTTGCCCATGTTTTGAACAAGATGGAGATGTGTGGGTGCATCATTATTACTAACAACCATGTCTCATAAGATCTGGAAAATCTATCCGGCTAGATGTACCCACACCATCCGATCCTGTATGCATGCTTGTTTTTGTTTTCTGAAGTTCTATTCCATTATGTGATTCTTTTGCCACTATTGAGAGGGATTTTTAGGCATTTATTTTTAAGAGTTTCATGTTGAGGAGTGAGAGAGAGACAATGTTGATCCCAATGCAAATTTGAGGAAGCCCGTGTTTACCAAGATTGATCATCTTCGACTGGGAACTTCTAGCCACAATTTGATAGTGAAGGAAACAAGTGCCAAGATTGTTCTTCAGAAGGGGTGTCTTGACAGCCAAGTTCGTCAAATGCGAAGAGCTGAATGTTTAATTGGAGACAAAATGGGCATCGTTATTTTCACGGCCAAAAACGAGCAAGTGGATCTTATATGATGTTTCAAAATATCTCTCAATCATCTCCAATGCTCTTGATAACCATAATGGTTGAATATGGTAAGAACAAGGATGAGAAATAGGCAGATCTAGATTTACCTTACGGTGTTTATGATGACAGGACGGTTAATTCAGCCTCCAATGTACTCAGGGATTCTTCTTTGACATTCATGGCAATGGTCGTCGATTCGCCATAGTTCACCATGCCTGGATCATCTCAGGATGACTAATCTATTTGAATGATTTTTTGATTAATGAAATGTAACGAAATCATGTCCATCATGCTACCGCCATCCATCACTACCGCTCTGCCTCCATCTAATTTCTTCTCTGTGGATCAGCTAGAATATCACGTCAATGGCGGCCAAGCAACAGCTCCAATGAAGCCAATGTTTTCTTTTACAATTCATGGTCTCGTACTTTAGAAGTAGAGAATATCACAACTTTCATGTTCATGGGAAACTTCATTGGCATCATATGTGCCCGGTCAATGCACTACTACTTTTACTCTTGGTACTTCTATAGCTTGCCATTTCTTTTATGGAAGGTACCCTTTCCAACTCCTTTGAGGTTACTTTTATTTGCAGGGTTGGAAGTTTGTTGGAACATACCCCCCAACTTTCATCTGATTTAAATTCATATTAAGACTGCCATCTGCTTTAAATTCACCCGACGGATAGTTTTCTATTGATGATTTTGAAATATGAGTAGCTTGGAACTAAAATATGTTTGAGATTCGTGGAGGTTAATTTTGTCATTGGTTATGGTATAGGGAGACTGCATCACCTGGACTTTCTTTCGACTATTGGTATAAATGTCACACATGAAGACAACCTAAATCTGTGTGTTCAACGGATTTGTATCATATGTTTATCAAAAGGCATGTGATGATATGAAATTTATCCGTACAATTTTTATTTGGATTGGATTGGAATATAGCTTTCTTATTGATAAGTTGTGATCTTTTAAAAATTATTTCTGGTGGAACATGTAACATGTATTTTCATAATTAACAAAAGGATATAAGCCATGTTTTAATTGGCATGTACCTTATGAACGAAAAAAAAAAACATTATAAAAATCAAAACATTACAAAATACATAATTTTTTTATAAAAATCAAAATATAGCAAATGGACCTTTTCATCATTCCTTAAAACAATAATGTTTTTACGATTTTATGCTAACTTGGTTTCTTGAGTCACCTTACACCTCGATCAATGATGAAACAAGCGCGCGCACAATGAACACGACGAGAGGTATAAGAATGCATTTTATTTTTACTTTGTCGCATTCGTACTCCCTTCTCCATGATTATGTTTTTCAAACTTCTCACAAGTTTTCATGCAGGAATTGGTACTAAGATTTTTCAGGTTCAGAGTCGGTCGGATCTCATGACAAAGTGATTTTCGAGAATCACAAACTCTTTCTGTGAAACATGCTTTGTTGGAAAACTTGAAGTAGTTTATCTTCATACATCTCATAGCGTTTTCAGTTACACAAGAAACCGTTCATAAACCCATTTGCATCATGAATGTTAACCCTCATTTTTCCTTCAACGCACATTGATCATCCATGCTGAATTCCACTTTCCATCGCCTTATTCTTCATGACTTTTCACATGCCTATGTTTCTGAGTCACATACATCTCTTTCCTATTTTCCATTTTTCCTTGCAAATAAAACCATGGAGTTCCCTTTTTGACAACTACATTACCTTGCTTTCTTTCATACATATTGTTGCTGCCGAGATCTTTTCATCTATAGTCCTGCCACACATTTTGTAAAAACTTGCGTTGACTGATGTGGGATTCCTTAAGTCCCACCTTTCAACAAGTCTTTCCCCATCGACCTCAGCACCTTATCTAGAATATAGACTAGAGTCTATTTGAGTACCTAGAGGCTTGCATGCCTTAATGGAAATTTCTCTTGCTAACAATCACGGGAATACATCAATGTCCCTTGATCATCAGATATTGCAAGTGGCTTGACATCTTCTCATTCATTATCACTTCGCAAGATGTACTCAGGCACCTTAGCACTCATTGACATCAATGATGAGTTTCCTCGCATTGGTTAACGACAATTATCAATGGTGGGTAATCCAATGACTTCTCTTCATGCTCGACATCGACACATTCATTTTCATGACTAGAATTGTACCATCGGGTTTTGCAGCAGGTCAAGACTATACACTTTTCCATGACTCCTTAGAAGTTACAGTAGCATGACTTTAGCTATATGAGATTACTACATTTCCACTTTCATTCTTTCTCTTTTCCATGATTCATCAACAACAGTTCAGATTCCTCCACTTCACATTCTCTGGTCCAACAGTTACAATAGTCATAGCTATAGTAGCATTCACCTCTCACATGATCATGCAGCAATGACATCTTCCATGCTCTAGCAGTCACATCATCCATATTCCTATTGCATAGTCATCAACATTTTGGGTAAGTGGAGGTATGTTGTTGTCTACTCTTTAATCATGCAATTCCTTACATGTTAGAGTGAATGAATTTGGAAAAATACCTCACCATGCACCCTTTCCTTTTCGCTTCTATGAATCATGCCACATTTCATGCGGACATGCAACCAATTCAGTTGGGGG
>ML787693.1:627521-644852 GCA_009831015.1 Picea engelmannii | reverse complement strand
TTTCACCATAAGGGGACCACTTTGGAGTTCATCCATATTTACTTTTTATCAACAATGACAAAACAATAATGAGTCATATTTACATCAAACAATATTTGTTCCATTACCCAAACCTTTGTGCTACGGTTCTTTCTTCAATGGTTGACATCAATGACAACCAACCTTAATCAACAAAGATATCTTGGGATCAAATCTTGAGGGAAGTTAGCTAAGCACTTTTTGCACAATGATGGTTTCTTTAACTTCTTCACCCAATCCTATGATAGTGTTGACAATCTCATCCACACGAATAAAATAAGATGCAACACTCTCTTCTTCATTCATCTTAAGGGTCTCAAATTGTCCTCTATGGGTTTGTAATTTTTTCTTCTTGACTTTGTCATCCCCTTCATATATATTTTGTAACTTGTCCCACATCTTTTTTGCTGAAAAAAAATGCATGAATTAGATAAATTTTGAATCTGCCAGACCACGCAAAATTGCATTCATGGCTTTAGAATTATTTTCACTTAGTCTCTTTCCAGATATATCTAGAGGTGGAGTTGTTGATGTTGTGTAACCATTCTTAACTACACTCCAAATGTCAAACCCAAGAGACATCAAATAGGTTCTCATTCGTATTCTCTAGAAGGAATAATTTGATCCATCAAATAATGGATCTCCATTTGTAAAGAAACCTTCTTGTTTGTCCATTTGTGTTTTTGGGATCTACCTTCCAGTGGTTAGACTGTTCTTGAAGGAACCCGCTCTAATACCAAATGTTGGCACACGTATTTATACGGAGAGGGGGGGTGAATCAGTATAGGACTAATTTTTGTTTTATGATTGTTCTACACTTATCAATTTATTATTTTACCAACCATAAGATATAAATAATTAATATACAATGCACATTACACAAATATTTAATGTGGAAAACCAACTGGGATAAAACCACAAAAATTTATTCAAATATTTTCATAGGAAACAACCTGCTACAAACACCAATATGTTACAATGTTTTGTAGGAACTAACCTAATAGAGACACCAATCCCTTTGCATGAGCACCAAATCAGCAACACATGTAGCCACCAACCTACAAAATACAATATTTACAGGCACCAACCAGTTGGAGTCATCAATCCCCTCAACTAAGCACCAACTTAGAAACACATGTAGGAAACAACCTACAACTGTGATATTTTCAAGCACCAACATGTTGGATTCAATTCTTCTCAAACTAGGGACAGTACAAAATCATCACTTTACTTCAAGCCTTCACGTGCATAGATCTGTCATTTCACCGGTTTCTCTATAATTGTTGTAATTACCATAAAAATATTCACTTGTTCACAAACAACATGACTTCAAATATTCCATATTTGACCTCGTGCCTCCCTTCATCCATTAGACAATTACAACTTACTATCTTTCATTTTCTTCCACCCAAGAGCCTCAGAGATTCACTTCCTCATGCGTACACTTCCACAGGATCAAAATGATTAGGGAAATGTTATTTATACACTGAGCCCATACACTCAATTATTTTTCCTTATGCCAAAAATCATGCTCATGGGGTTAGCATTAGATCCCTTGACTCTCCTTTAAATTGAGCTATAAAAAATCCTTTGAAACCGGTCTTAATTTCCTCTTTGTTTTGTGTGGTCAGTTCACAGTCCTTTGGGTTAAGTGGGCCACCAAACTATTGAAACACATAGCAAAAATATCAACACTCCACAACCATCAGATTGTTCCTTGAATTAAATCGCAATTGTTGATCTACTCACTAGCCACCAATACACACAACAAAACCTCATCCTTTAGAAATTATTTAATCAATATTAAATCAAATTTCAACCTCCAATCTGGTTCCCCTGATATCGATACCATCGGGCCTACCGGGTCATTGGCCAACCGGGCCACTGGGATATCAACCCATAGGTATTTAACACTACAATGATCATTCGATCTAGTATACCAGGTCATCGAGTCACCGGCCCACTAGACCCCTAAACTTCAAACAAATGTCTTCAATTGTTTACCTCCAACTGGTATATTGATCCATTGACCAATTGACCCAACGGGTTCACTGGGGCACCGGACCACTGGGCCTCCATAAAATTTAACACTACACTTACATATATTTCTTCGTTCTAGTATGGAGCCTTGTCTACACTCTTTGTTCCGACCACCAGGTAATCGGCTCACTGGGTCCATCGAGCCCCTGGAAATTCAACCCAACAATGCTCCTCCAATATTCTAGTATTTGATATGACGTAGTAGATGACATAGTCTCCACGTTTATTAGATGGCATGGAATTGATGTGACTATTGACGTCATCATGTCATTTGGCCATGTTCGTACATTATGTTGACTCAACACAATTACATGGCCTGACACATGGTACTGCATGTGGGATGTTGATGTCATCACGTCCTTTGGCCTTGTTCAGAACTTTGAGCTAAAACTTTGAATATCCAAGACACTTGGCCCAATATCCTCATGATGTGTGGCTAACCGCAACACTACACATGGCTTTTGTCGTGGAAATTATGTGGCATTGACCACCAACCCATCGGGCATCAGGCACTCGGGACTTCAACATTCGCTTTCACTTTGATCCATTATACTAGACTATTGACCCACTAGGCCATCGGGTCCACCACCTGGCATCATCATGCTCCGTTGTTGCTTCATCTTTTTGTCACATTTTTGGAGGGTCATATAGTGGTTTTGAAAACCATTCGAGGGGGGGGGGGGAGAAATTGACATGTTGTTGCCACATGGCTCTGCCAAAAACCATGGTATATCATTTCGAGGCCCCCCTTCCCTTTATTAAACACCATGCCTATGGGGGGCACATAATTATATATAGATCGTTGGTTTATTATAATCGCACCCAATCTTGTTGAAACCATGTAACAATGTCTTTTCAATATAAACCTTTTGAATTTGATTTTCCCTATGCATGTCGGATAAGTCGATCATGTGACTCGGGCCTTTAACAATGTTTCTAAATTATTTCTCCTTCGACTTCCTCAGATCTTGCTCCTCCATTTCTTTTTAACAGGGTCATATCATCCATCTTCCATTCTCCATTTCTCTTCAAACTTGTGCATCCTGAATCTATTCTAGTTGACTATTCTCGCATAATTATCTTTCCTTTGTATCTGCTGGTATGTAGATCTTTGTACAAGATTCTTGCAACTCATAAGCCCTCCAACTTTTATTCTTCCTCTGTCTAGTTCAATTCATAAAATGGATGCTTCCTTGATCTGATCTTTGGCTTTAGCAGTGTCCCCCTGTATTTGACATCAATGACAACACTATTTCCAACACCTTATATAACACTCTTATATATCATAAGAGCATTGGAGCTTCTAAGAAGAGGGTACACCATTGGGGCATGATTGTTTTCAAAAATTATTTAAGGCCTAGGCTATAATATTGGCCCTACTTAATAGTTGATAAAAAACACTACAAATATAGTCTCTCAAGATAATGATACTACAAATATAGTCTCTCAAGATAATGATTAAATTATGCACTTGGATTTATTTTTTAAAAAATTATATTTTTTATATGAAACATCATAGCAATGCATAAATTAATTTTCTAAAATTTGAATCATATCAACATAACAAACCTATTGAAAAAGTTATTTTTTATTAATCTAAATAAATAACAAATGAAGAATACAAATAATAAATAATTGAGGAATACTCCACAATTTGACTTTAGTTTCCAAGCTCCACTCCACTTTCCCAAACAATTGTTTAATCAATACCTCCCTTCCAACCCAAGGATTCTCTACAAGACGTTGGTCCTTCGAGCCTATGATCTCAGTGAAGTATGGGTTAGGTATAGGATTCTCTTCTCAAACTCTTAACTCTATTAACTCTCAGGAACTATCACTGACTTTGTTAATTATGCAAGTTTTTCTAAGGTAAGTTCTAAGATTGAGAAGTCGGTGACATATGATGAAAAGGATAATAACATTGGTGTGCTCATGAGTGTGGATCATGAAACACTATGCTTCTCAATGCATTCTTCAACAACAAATATGTGTGTAGTCATTTTAGAGGCAATTTATTACTATGGATCATTGTTTCCCAAATTCCCTTCATTATAAGTCTCATGAGTGCCCTCTAAGACCAAATAACTGCCTAAAATAATGTAGTTTTGGGAAATAATATGAATGAAGAGTAGGCAAAAGGCTAAAACTATGGTTGAATCGAGAAATAATATAATAGAGTATGATATTTTCCCTAGAGGAGGCAAAACTATGGTTGAATCAAGAAATACTATAACAAATTATGATATTTTCCATTTTCATAGAATATGTATGGGGAAGGAAGGTTGTGTAATTGTTGGAGGGATTAGGTGTACCATGACTACTAAGGCACTACTTGAAATACATAGTCATTTCCAATTCCAAAAATTGTGTTGCACTTTGGGAGTTGAAAATAAATGAAAATTGTTCTCACTGTATGTTTAATTATTTAAGCCCTCTTTGCCCATGGATCTACAAAAAATTATATTTCATAATCATTTCTAGGTATTTTACAATATTCCCAAAAGTATCCCTCTTCTTAAGAGAATGGTCATGTTATTCAACTCAATCCCAAAAGCCTTCCTCCTAGCATTTTTCCTTACAAATATCCTTATACCTAGAAGAGTGAGATTGAATGCATGGTCCAAGAAATGACGCAACTTGGCTTCATTTGAAAAAGATAAAATTCTTCCTCTTTGCTAGAGTGATGGTTCATGAAACGGATTCATCGTGGCATATGTGTCTAGATTATCGATAACTCAACTAGCACAACACTAAAGATAAGTTTTATATTCTTGTCATTAATGAATTGATATATGAATTTCATGCAATTTTTTTCTTTAATAAATTGATTCTTCATTAATGATATAATTATATTAGAATGAGGTAATAATATATTCCTGCAACAACTTAAAACACATTAAGGTTATTACAAGTTTAAGGTGACATAGTTTGGCCTTACTAATGCACCGTTCACATTTCAAAACTTGATGAATTCTATTTTAAATCCCTTCCTCCAAAATTAGTGTTGGTATGTTTTAAAGATATATTAATTTACAATCATTGGGAAGAGAATATACAACATGTTGACATGTCCTTGCAAGAGTGGGAGGAACAACAACTCTATGTCAAGCATTCCAAGTGTGCCTTTAGGGTTCAAAAAGTCGAGTATTTGATCATATTGTATCTCATGAGTTCATAATCATTTCTAGGTATTTTACAATATTCCCAAAAGTATCCCTCTTATTAAGAGAATGGTCATGCTATTCAACTCAATCCCAAAAGCCTTCCTCCTAGCATTTTTCCTTACAAATATCCTTATACCTAGAAGAGTGAGATTGAATGCATGGTCCAAGAAATGACTCAACTTGGCTTCATTTGAAAAAGATAAAATTCTTCCTCTTTGCTAGAGTGATGGTTCACGAAACGGATTCATCATGGAATATGTGTCTAGATTATCGATAACTCAAGTAGCACAACACTAAAGATAAGTTTTATATTCTTGTCATTAATGAATTGATATATGAATTTCATGCAACTTTTTTCCTTAATAAATTGAATCTTCATTAATGATATAATTAGATTATAATGAGGTAATAATATGTTCCCACAACTTAAAACACATTAAGGTTATTACAAGTTTCAGGTGACATATTTTGGCCTTACTAGTGCACCGTTCACATTTCAAAACTTGATGAATTCTATTTTAAATCCCTTCCTCCAAAATTAGTGTTGGTATGTTTTAATTATATATTAATTTACAATCCTTGGGAAGAGAATATACAACATGTTGGTAGGTCCTTGCAAGAGTGGGAGGAACAACAACTCTATGTCAAGCATTCCAAGTGTGCCTTTAGGTTTCAAAAAGTCGAGTATTTGATCATATTGTATCTCATGAGGGAATTAAGGTGGACCCTAACAAAATTAAGTCCATGGTGAGGATAATTCTCAAAATCCTAAAGTGTCTCATGGGATTCTTAGGGTTGGCATGCTATTAGAAACTTTTGTCAATAATTATGGTCAATAATAGCACCTCTAACAAAATTACTAAAAAAGGATGTATTTTCTTGGACTCAAGAAGCAACTCAAGGCTTTGAGAAACTTGCAAAGGTTATGTGTAGCACTTTGAGGTTGGGCACATTTGAATTCAAAGAAACCTTCTATTATAGAGTGTGATTCCTTGCGGCGTGACATTGATGCAGTTTTAATGTAAGTATGAAATCCCTTTTCCTTCAAAAGCCACCAACTTAGAGGAAATAACTTATTCAAACTCATTTATGATAAGGAAATGTTTTCCATACAACGTGCAATTAAGGAATGGTTCCCTTTCCTAATCGGTAGTCACTTCAAGGTAAATAAATATAATGATAGTCTAAAACTTCTTGGAACAACTATTGTCTTCAAAGGAGCAACAAAAGTGGGTCACCAAGGTTTTGGCTTACAACTTTGAAATTATCTACCAAAAAGGGAAAGCAAATGTGGTGGCTAATGTGCTTTCAAGGAAGGACGAGGGAATTGGGACTTACATTATTCTACTACATTCTACAAAATGATCGGGTGAAAGAAGTAAGGAATGAATGGCAACATGACTAGACTACATCGAATATTATTCAACACCTACAACATGACCCTACTACATTGTATTTTGTGTGGAAAAATGATTGACTTTAGTATAAGGATAGCCTATATTTATGTAAGGAATCCCAACATAAGCATGAAGTCCTTTTTGAAAGGCATATTCATCTAATAGGTGGAGACTCATTATTTCTAAAAACTTATTACATAATTAAGAATGACTTTTCTAGGAGGGTCTTAAAATTGATGTTCAAAAGAAATTTTATGGAAGAGCATTTGGTTTTCCAATAGAAAACACGAGAGATGACCCCATGTCTTCTACCAAGTCACTTTTGGGAAGAGGTATCGATGGATTTTATCACGGGCCTACTAAACACTAAAGGAAATAATGTCATCATGGTTGTGGTGGATCAACTCATGGAGTATGCCCATTTTTCTCACTGTCACATTCTTTTAAGGTAAGTACAATAGCCATAGCATTCATAGAAATAGTTGAGAAGCTACATCACAATTCCAAGTTTATATTAAGTGATAGAGATATGATTTTCACTATTAATTTTTGGAATGACTTATTTCCTTGTTTAGGTACTCAATTAGCTCACAAGTACTCTTATCATCCCCAATCTGATGGTAAAAATGATATTGTGAATATGTCTAGAATGTTATATTTGTGTCTTCGCATCCGAAAAACAGTGACATCGGTTCAAGTGGTTACCTTTAGCAAGATGGTGGTAAAACACTTCATTACATACTTCATCCAAGATGTCACGATTTATGGGGCTCTATGGGTATCATCCTTCATCCATCACATCACCTTTGAAAGGTAAACTTAATTTTCTAGTGTTGACGATCACTTCTAGAACCAACAAGGGATTCTCCAACTATTGAGGGACAACTTGGCTATAGCACAAAACAAGGTGAAAAAACAAAAAGATCAACATTGTAGTGAAATACATTTTGAGGTGTGTAATTGGGTATTCTATGGGCTACAACCATACAAATAGATGTTTCTCGAGAAACAAAAGGAAATTAAAATTGCACCCAAGTGTTATGGCCCCTATAAGGTGTTGCAAATGAATGCTAATATGGATTATAGAATGGAGTAACCTCTTCTTCATGTGTTCATCTGGTCTTCCATGTTTCATATTTAAAGAAGATAATTGGTGATAATATTGTAGTTAATATTATTCTATCGAAGCTCAATGAACATAGAAAAATTATACTAGAACATGAAATAGTCATTGAAACACAAATCAAACAACTAAGGGCTAGAACAATTACTAAATACCTCATCGAGTGGAAGTACATGTAAACAAAAGATCAAACTTGGGAAGATGATTTCTTCATACATAAGAATTCGCAGTTGATCAGTGTTGAGCGCAATGTGTGTTTGAATGGGAGGGGCATGTTAAGGCCCTAGTTATAGCCCTCATTAATTATCATTATATGAATTATGCATAGTTAGGATTATTATTATAAGATGTCTTCTAACTCTCTTAATCTCCTATATATACATCATGGAGACTCTTTTCAATACTCATATTGTGTTGTTTATTTGAATATATCTTAATATGAGGTTACCCCATTGAAGATGATTCTTATTAATTCATTGTTTCACTTTATTTAGGCATGACATTACTAGAATGGGTGTTTCTTATGCTTAATTAATACTTATTTGTTTCAAAACATGACACATATCACATGACTATGCTATTTTGAACTTTCCATTGGAATTCTTGATGTAATGTAATTGCAGTGCAATTTCCATTGTTTTATGGCATTCTTCTAATTATACCGGTATCTTAAATTAATAACAAGCAGTTATTTTCAAATCCTTGAGTACTTTTCTATGTGACTAGGATCACATGAATTGTCACTTAGATTGTCCATTGGATTCCTTGTGGTAGTGGTATTGGCATCCTCTTGTCATTTTTTTCATCTATGCATATTGATAGGCTACACGCATAAGAGTTATCATTGGAATCGAAAACTACATTCATATTTGAGAGTCGAAATGCACAATGATGGGAATTTTGACCATCAAATTCTTAGGCCATTAACATTTAGAATTGATATTAATGATGTTTGAATTAATTGTGTGACAAATAGAAATATGGAGGTTGTGGCATTTTAGCATCTAATAAATTATAATACTTTTATGAATTTCCAGTTAATTGTCACACGCTATTATTTAAGTATTATTTCATAATTTTCATTTAAAAATCCTTTCAATCAGTAAATGAAGCCAAGGCCACATTAACGTTTACAATAATGGTTGCATAAATGGACTTGAAACCATCACAATGATAAACAAAACACATCTTAACTATACAAGTGAAGACATGATCAATGATGATTATCGCTATGGAAAATGTTAAGCACCATGTAGTAAATGAAAGTTTGCATGGTACTTAGCATTAAACTCTGCACTTTGTCTAGTGAAGCTATGATTCTTGACATGTAACCTAAATCTTGGAGATATTCTCTCTCTCTCTCTCTCTCTCTCTCTCTCTCTCTCTCACACACACACACACACACACACACACACACACACGCACACGCACACACACACGTGTGCATATATTTGTGTGTGTGCAATGTCTTGCTTGAGTCATATTTTGGATCTTAGATTAGAAATACTACATATTGGTGGTCACTACCATGGTTTAGTTGTGGGATAGTATTGCTTAAAGAGTTGGATGAACTTCTTCAACAAGCATAAAAAACAATGGTGCAATGGTGTATCCTATTGATATCTAACATCATTTATCATTATGAAAGCAACATCAAGAACATTGATTTGATTCCAAACATCAATAAAATCTCAAATTGTCTCCTTTGGTTGCATTGGCCAAAGTTTTAGAGCTCCCAAAGGGACAAAATAATAGGCTCAAAGAGGAACTTGGGAACATTAAGGAAAAGATAGAAGCATTGGCTTCTTCAAGCAGATCTGCAAGAACTTCCCAAGGCAATCCTACAATGGTTGGCTCTACAAAGTCGACGAAGTTGATCAACAAAAGTCCCCTTATAGTGGGATAAGACAAAATCCTTAACAAGTCTTGAAAATTTGGTGATAGATGCTAACAACATTGGTGTGCACTTGACAATAAGGATGTTGATATGCAATTGTGCTTTATATGCATAGCTATAGTAAGCGTAGAAGACGAATTGATTGCCGTTTGATTGAACCAATTATGAGAGACTTTGATGGAAAAATAGTATGACTTAGGTTTCTCAATGCCTTGCATGATTTGGCAACATGAATTGGACAAGAATAAGAAAATTTGTATTATTGTGTGGATAAGGGTTTATTAACTTGGAATGAAAATGACTATTCTAGACACACTCAGATATTATTAGGCTTTAACAAATTGTGTTATTTTTCGCTATTCACATCATGTCCACATTGTTCATCAATATAAACCCACTTTTAATAGAAATTTCAAGAAGAGTGATTAGGGGTATGATCTCTCTTAAGTCCTTAATTTTGAGTCGGATGTTAGTGCAATCATTTCGAAACATAGTGAAATGTTTGGAACAACTAATATACTTGAGTTTGGCAAACCTTCCCCTCTTAAGGCCTTAATTTTGAGTGAGATGTTAAGTGCAATCATTTCCAAACATAGTGGAATGTTTGGAACAACTAATATACTTGAGTTTGACAAACCTTCCCATGAATAGACTTCATGCATCTCATACCAATCTTGTAAACCTTAATATCCTCAATCTTAATTAGTCTAACATCACATAATTACAATATAAAATTCATAAGTTAAAAATCATAATTACAATATAAAATTCATAAGTTAAGATTTTTAAGGAAATAGAATCTAAGGGATGTATTAAGAATGTGTAATATCATCTCAAAGATGACATTTTTGCAATGGTTAGAGACATATTCTACGTTAGATCAAAGATGGTTGGAGACCTATGGTTGCATATCTCTTTGGAATAAATAGATGAAAAAAAAAACCACCTGCCATTAACAAATTGACCAATCTAATGCAATTCAAAAAATTTAAATAAAAAAATTTGGCAATTGTGATGCGCATTCAAGGATAACCCAAACTAATTATCATATTTTCTCATGCAATCAACACTTAAATTAATTCAATTCGAAATCTCAAAGATTTGGGATATCATATTAACAATTAAATCTTTAGATTAGATTTAAAATTAATCAAGTAAATTTGATACTTGTAAATATGTAATACCATATGCATATAGTTTAATGCTCCAGATGGCTTTTATTATTGTCTCCGTTGTAGTCTAGTTGGTTAGGATACTCGGTTCTCACCCGAGAGACCCCGGGTTCAACTCCCGGCAACAGAATTTTTTGTTTGAAGCGATTTTCCTTTTGGATTTTGCAGAGTACAATGCGGAAATCGTGCATTAACAAAACAATGAATGAAGGGATGTGCGTCGGTTGCTGGGAAGGCAAAATCAATTTTTAAATGATTTGCCTCTGTTTTTCTCAGAGTACAACGATCAAATCGTGGCTCAACAAAAGGAAAAGTTTTCCCTCTCGGGAGTCGAACCCGGGTCTATTGAGTGGAAGCCAATTATACTAACCATTTGGGACCAGGAATGCCTGGTATCATGCGTCTGCTGGGAGTCGAACACGGGTCTATTGGTTGAAAGCCAATTAAGCTAAACGTTTTGGCACAAGAAAGCGCGGAATCATGCGTCTGCCGGGAGTCGAACCCGGGTCTATTGCTTGGAAGGCAATTATCCTAACCGTTGGACTACAAACGTGCTGTATTATGAATCTCTCGGAAGTCGAATCCGTGTCTAATGCTTGGAAGGTAATTATCCTAAATCATTAGGATATTTGATTTTCTTGTACGTTTCTATTCTCTTTTGTTTTTTAATGCACTAGCTCAAGAGCAATTCCAAACGGGATTACCTCAAGAATTTGCACAGTTAGTAACTTAGTCGGAGGACTTTGGAATTTTATGAAATGAGAGGTTTGTTTTGATATCATGGTAATGTTAAATTCAAAGATATTTTAACAATGTAATGTAATGTATATCTGTATACATGAATAAATTTGTTTCTCTTGTTTTTATTAATGTTAAATTTTTCTTTTCAAGAAATATATTGAGGGGAAAATTCTCATGTATTTATTATCACTTCAAGATAGTATTGAAGGTAAATCTTAGATTCTTCAACACATAAGATCAAATCAACAATAAGATTCAAAGTTGTTATAATAATATACTTTTAATGAGTTCAACATATTACTTACAAAACAGAACGTGAATAAGAAAGATAACACTTCATCCCACAACCACTAAAACTAAAATTAATTAATATGTCAAATTTCTTTCATAGATATGAAGTTTATATTACTCTTATAAACATAAATGTCAAACTTTATTCAATTTCCTCTTTAACCTGGGCTTCTATTCTAGTTTACCATGCCCACTATCTTTATTAAATTTTTTCATGTTGGATTATGTTTCCTTAATATTATTTATTTATTTTGGTATTGAATGCTTAGTACTTTTGCATCTAAAAACTTATGTTTGGCAAAAGCTCTTAAAAAGTTACCATGGGTTGAAAATTTGAAAGCACCATCAATTGTGATTTTGTTTTATACTTTTTTGTTAGGTGATTTCGATTTTACATGGAGTTTCGAGGTGGGTCTGAAAACATCTAAGGACAACTTATTTGAGTTTTAGAGAATTAGTTTGATTTTTTTCAAAGCTTTAGTGAATACGAGGTAGGAAAGGACATTAAGTAAATTGTAGATACTTCAACACTATGTCAACTTCACCAACGAACCAATCTTATGATATTTTTCTTTATAGAAATTCTTAAGACGGTTTGTGGATGTTTAGATCTCATCAAGGTGTTTCTAATGTTAGATCTGAAATGGAGCACCAAGGTGAGTTTGAAGGTAGATTTAGATTTTATTAAATTATAGAGTTCTAAATGATTGTTATTGAAATTCAAAATCAAGTTTAAGGTGAGTGTGTTTGAAGACAATTTAGTTCTTGTTACGTAATTCAAAGCAATTCTTATTTGGATTTGAAATTCTTTTATGTGACTATTATTCATGTGGGTTTACGAACATCTTAGTCTTGTTTAGGGTAATTTGTTAAGTAGGATTTAGGGCATTATGAAAGAAATCTAGCTTTGGAAATATTGGGTTGTGTATATGTTCTTGCTTGCAATGTGTTTAATGGTGGGATTGATGCTTTAATATTTTCTTAGACTATATAGGTTGCATTGCATTTAATAGTTATCTTGATGCCTCAAGATCCATCGAGTTCATGTGAGGGTACTTATAGTGTCATGTACACTAGATTCACAATGTTTTACTATTTTAGGGTGTTCAATTCATGGTGGCAATAGAAGCAAATTTGAATACCTAAAAATATCTTCAGTTATTTGGTTGTTATATTTTATTCTGAGGTTTCTTGAAGTTGGTTGGGCATGTTTGGAAATTTGATATGTGGGTTTTTAAGCATTGTGAATTAGACCTAGCATTGCAAAGTGTTTATTGTATTGTTTTATTATATTCAAGTTGTGGGTTGTCCTAAATTTGATTGCATATTTATTCTCTTCTCTTGCAATTTGATAACTTATATGGATGTAGACACTCTCTCCCAGATGATTTGATGAGAGTTGTAGAAGTCATGATTGCTAGTAAAGTTGTTGTGGTGTGTGGATATGGAGATGTTGGAGAGGTTTATGCTACAACCCTAAAGGTTGTTGGAACTAAGATCATTGTTATAGAAATTGATCTTATATATGCCTTGCAAGATCTTATGGGAACCATTGAGATCATACGAGGGTATTTATGATGTTTTGTACATTCGATTCACAACATTTTCCTATTTTAGGGTGTTGAATCATGGTGGCAACATAGCTTTATGATTAAATTTGAATACCTTAAAATATCTTCAGTTATTTGGTTACTATATATTATGACAACTTGGTTTTTAGAAATTTTGTGGACTTGTTTGGAAGTTTGTGGTGTGGGATTTGAAGCATTATGAATTAGATCTAGGGTTGGCAATCATCGAGATTGGTAGTAGGTATTTTGGGATTTTCCTCATCATAGATACCCATAAAATAAGTAAGAAGTTCATCCATGTAATTATTCAATGGATAATTTGTTTTGTCTTCACACAAAGTTATAAAAATCACATCCTACCATGGATGTGACATGTGCAAACCCACTCTCTAACCTTAGCCATTGTAGCTCAGCTTCTCCCCTCTACCCTTTTAGCCATGGATCAAGGGGGGGAGGCTTAGCTGGAAACCCTCCCTCATCCACTGAGGCACTAGCCTTTCAATCCCTTATTTCTTCCCAACAAAAATCTACTAGGAAGTTGAACTTGTCCAAGTTTGTGAAGAACATTGATGGTATCCCTATGGTGAAGTTATCACTGTCAATCCCCCCTATGAAGGTCATGGAACTTTTTGAGTGCACCTTGATCGGGAAGTTCACTAATTTATGGCCTTCTTCAAGAGCCATCGATCAGTGGATGTAGAAAAATTGGTGATGTTTTATCAAAGGAAAAGTTTATCATTATTTATGTGGAAAAGGAGTTGTTTTTTGAGTTCAAAGAAGACAAGGACCTTATTTTTAGGAATGGGAAATACCTCATGGGGCCAGAATGAATGCATTTGAATAAATGGACCCATGATTTTGATCCAAAAGTGGATGTTCCCTCGATAGTCTCAGTCTAGGTCAAATTTCCTTGTCTTCCTCTAAACTATTGGAATGATGAGTCTTTGGAGGCCATTGGAAATTCACCAGGGAAATATATCAACAAATTAGACCCAAAAAGAATATGTTCATGTGCTTGAATTTGTATGCAAGTGGATATGGAAGAAGGCATACTGGAGGCAATCAATCTCTTTGTGGAAGGTTGAAACCACCTACAAAAATTAGATTATGATGAGCTCTTGTTTAAGTGTAAAGTATGCCATGAATATGGTCACTTTGCAAAATTTTGTAAGCCACAAATCCCTCCTCAAAAAAATGAAGAGTCATTGGATCAACGATGAACTATCAAGAATTTTTCTAGATCTAAATCCTTATCTCTAAGTATTTCGTTGTTATATATCTATCATCATGTCATTCTCAACATAATTTGGATCAGTGGTATCAGAACAATCTACATGTTGTTGTTTCTTTGTGCATGTCCCCGACAAGGTCAGGATACCGAGAGTTATGTCTTGAATTAGTTGAGCTTGGCGAAGAATGCTCTCGTCAGCCCAAGCATCCTCCCATGAAAAAAGAAAAGAGAGATGAAAAAGTAGGATATCTTATAAAACTATTGCTCAAGGAATCCCTTGCACGACAGAGGAAGAATATGATGGACAATTTCTCCCAGATCCTTCGACGGTTGACAAAAGCAATGAAGGAACCTTCAATTAGCAGTCACTTCGGAGGTGTGATGTCATTTAAGGTACAAGTTAACTTTGATATTACTTTATTTGAAGGCCAAATAGATGCCAACGCTTTGGAAAAATGGTTAAGTCTACTAGAGAGTTATTGCTCTATTCAAAAATTTTCCAACAGTCAATAAATCACCTTTGCACTCCTTAAGGCCCTTCCCCATGTCATAGATTGGTGGGAGACTTACTGTGAGAAACATGCCAAAGAGGATTCTGCAATATTGGGCCAGAACCCACCATATTTTGTTGATTCCCTCAAGGAGAAATACTACCATCTTTGAAACTATGATGACCAGTACACGAGATGAACAACTTTGCTTCAGGAGAGAGACTATACAATGTCAGAGTACACCAACATCTTTCATACCTTCCGCACAAAGCTGGGTATTAAAGACTTTGAGTGCCACCTAGTTCTAAAGTATCGAAGTGACCTACATAGGTACATCCAAACAGATATGGAGTTCATGGACATCTCCTCACCGGGAGTTGCTTACCGATATGTTATCAAAATCGAGCAGAAATTCAAGCAAAATAATAAGAGGGATTTCGATTTTGCAAAACCATCACAGTATAATCCTAGTAAAGGTGGCCCTAACTCCCATGGCAAAGGAAAGAGCAAGTATGGCCAGCCCCAAGACAACTAGTCTAAGCCACCGACAAAGAAGGGTAATGGGAAGTCAAAGGACACTGGGAAATGGTGTGAGTTCCACAAAATCCCTTGGTAAAATACCGATGAATGTTGCTCCAAATAGTCATTTTTGGTTGAGACGAAAGCCTCAGGGTTAGATGTTAACTCAAACTATGATTTATAACCAGAAAATGGAAAATGGATTATTGATCCAGAACCTAGTGTCACCATCGCTACCACAAAAGTCCAACGAGAGGAACCAAAGGAGCCTGAAGAAGGGGACCACCTTTTCCACTCACAAATATGGGTGAAGGGAACCCCACTTCATTTCATTGTTCATGGAAGTGGCCAGAAGAACCTAATATCAACAGAGGTCATCAAGAGGTTGAACTTAACAACGACGCCACATCCCCAACCATACACCATTGGTTGACTTAGCCAAGGATGAGACATCCACATCAACCATCAATGTCGCCTACACTACGACATCAAACCCTTCAAAGACGAGGTATTGTGTGATGTTTCCCCCCTTGAATTTTGTGATGTTTTGTTAGGATAACCATATATGTGGAAGCGTCATGTTGTTTATGAATCTAGGCCATGTAGTGTCATTATTGCTTTGGGAGCTCAAATCTATAAGGTATCGGAGGTAGTCTCAACTATTGTGTCTTTTTTATCTTCTTGAAGCAGTGCAGAAAGGTGGTCTCTCATATCGGGAGGTTTGCTCTCTTTATGGTTCAGTCAGAAGGTGAATGGAAGGTCACTACAACTGTTAAAACCTCTGTGCATAGTCTCCCAACAAAATAATAGTAGGTGTACAAGATTGTAGAATAGCACAAAGACATATTTTCCTCGCCTACTAGGGTTCCTTTGCATTGTCAGTTAAAGAACTCAATTGATTTGAAACCCAGTGCTCCTATGCCTAACGGACGTGTATACAAGTGTTCTATTATGGAGAACGAATAAATAAAATGCCAGATCCAAGAACTAATTATGAAGGGCCACATCAGACCAAGCTCCTCACCTTGTGGTAGCCCAATTGTTCTAGTACAGAAGAAGGATGGGACATGGTGACTTTGTATTGATTACAAGGCCTTGAACAATATCATAGTCAAGAACCAGTATGCAATCCCCCTGATTGATTATCTTCTCAATCAGCTCAAGGGAGACAAATTTTTCAGAAATATTGATCTAAAGTTAGGCTACCACCAGGTGTCAATTGAGAACAATTATATATGGAGGACATGCTTCAAGTCTAAAGAAGATCTCTTTTCTTGGTTGGTCATGCCTCTCGAATTGACTAATGCCCCAACCACATTCATGAAAATGATGGATGATATATTGCAAGATACCAGATATAAAAAATATGCAGAACAGAAATGAAATGCTAGAAATGACAGAATAACAGTAAAATATCCAGCATAATCTTCACAATACATAGAAATGATATACGAAATAGCAACAGAAAGAACACTTTGATTCAGATAGCAATGTTCACAGGCCTCTTCGAGGGGGCAACCTCCAGTCGAGCAACACTCTGTTACAATAATCTCCAAGCTAGGGTTTTCATACACTCGACCCTTATTTATACTAAATATGTCTATTAAGAGAAGCATCTAGAGGAAGATCCTTCTAGAAGCGGAAGCTTCTATTAGGTCTTCTTACATCCGCCTTAT
>ML787693.1:606142-621400 GCA_009831015.1 Picea engelmannii | reverse complement strand
CGTCTCTACCCTGAAAAAAAAAAATACCCACAATTTCTGCCAAGGAAAGTGCTCTGATACCACTTGCAAGATACCAGATATAAAAAATATGCAGAACAGAAATGAAATGCTAGAAATGACAGAATAACAGTAAAATATCCAGCATAATCTTCACAATACACAGAAATGATATATGAAATAGCAACAGAAAGAACACTTTGATTCAAATAGCAATGTTCACAGGCCTCTTCAAGGGGGCAACCTCCAGTCGAGCAGCGCTCTGTTACAATAATCTCCAAGCTAGGGTTTTCATACCCTCGACCCTTATTTATACTAAATATGTCTATTAAGAGAAGTATCTAGAGGAAGATCCTTCTAGAAGCGGAAGCCTCTATTAGGTCTTCTTACATCCGCCTTATTCTATTTTATTGAAAGGTCTTACTAATATTGACCTTTATTACATCCGAATACATTGATCTACCTATGTGCGGGTTAGGACCTTAACATATATTGTGGCCATTCAAAAACTCCTTTTTGGTCGTATATCTAGATGACATCCTCATCTTTAGCAAAATCTGGGAGGAATATTTGGAGCACATTCAGTCGGTCTTGGAACCATGCAACACCATAAGTTATTTTCCAATTTGGAAAATTTTTCCTTCAACATGTAGATAATCCAATATATGGGATACATTGTGGATAAGAAGGGTGTGCATGTGGATCTATCCAAGATTCAAGTCATCTGTGATTGGTCGGCCCCAAAGACACTGACCGAGCTCCACAACTTCTTGGGCCTCACCAACTTCTACCACAAGTTTATGTTGGGTTCAGGGATGATTTTAAGGATGGAAATTTATTTTAAAATGTAGAAACCTTGGCGAATCTTACTAATACTCCATATGTCAACTATAAATGTTTCGCGATATTTTTGTAAAAATATTCAAATTTCTAAGTATTTTATATTATTTTTATAAAATTTTGGCGATTTTTAGGGTAAATTAATTTTATCCTATAGAATTTGGGCGAATCATTTTTAAAATAACGAATCTCGATTTTGGAAAAACCATGGAAAATTAGCCCACGAGCGAAATTTAGCCCCTAAAATCATCCATGGTTGGGTTTCACTCATATCTCTTGGTCCCTGATCCAAGTGACAAAGGGTGGAGAGAAGGCCAAGTTTGTTTGGATCATGTCCCAACATAAAGAATTCAAGGATTTTAAATTCCTCTTCTGCTCAATGCTAGTCCTTATTTTTCCATACCTACAATAGTCATTTGAGATTGAGACAGATGCTTCAGATTATGCTATCAATGCATTTCTCATTCAGCATGGGCATCTAGTGGCCTATCATGGTGAAACACTATCTGATGTTGTTCACAGATACCCTGCCTATGATAAAGAGATGTACTCCATTGTGCAAGCATGTCGACAATGGAATCATTACATGTTGGGGAAGGAAACGATCATCCACACTAATCAGAGGCCTTTGCAATTCATGCAGACACAAGGAAAGTTAAAGAATGGTCGCCATCACAAGTGGTTCATGTACCTACAACAATTCCACTTGAATATCAAGTACAAGAAGGGTAGAACCAACCATGTCGTAGACTGCCTCAATCGACCCTCAGTTGTGGAACTAACCATAGTTTTTAACTCATCTGGGCATGAGACATCTGGGTGGCCACAATTATACAATAGTGACTCTAACTTTGCTACAACCTATCAGACATTGAGCACAGGAAAACTAGATCCAAAATTTCATCTCCAAGATGGACCGCTATGCCATCTAAGCCATCTCTCTGTTCTTTCAAGCGAGCATGCAAAGATTATCTAGGAAGCTCATTACAGTTGGGTGGAAGGACACTTTGGTGTGGACAAAACCATGGCAGTACTGCAAAATATTTTTTATTGGTCGAAGCTTCGATGAGATGTTCACAAGTACATCAGATCCTACACTTCTTGTGTCATTGCCAAACTCACCATCAAGAAATAGAGGCTATACACCCCTCTACCTACTCTTAATAGGCCTTGGAGTCCATCTCCATGGATTACATATATATGCTTCCTTCAACCAAGCATGGGAATGATTTTTTCTTCATGGTCATTGATCGATTCTCTAAGATAGTATTTTTTTCACACTACAAGAAAAGCATCACAACTGAGGCCACTGCTAAGCTCTACTTTGAATGTGTTTGGGTTCATTTTGGGCTCCCATGAACCATTATTTTAGATCGATACAACAGGTTCTTGAGTACTTTTTGGTCTATCCTATGGTCGATGATGGAAACCAAGCTAACTAAATCGACTTCCTTCCACCCACAGACTGATGAACAAATAGAGGTGGTCAACATGATGATTGTCCATATCCCGAGTATGTACAATTCAAAACATCCATGCACATGGGATGAGAGTCTTCCTTATTTTCAACATAGCTACAATAGATACCTCCACATATTTATTGGCCACAGTCATTTTCAGGTGTACTTCAGGTTCTATCCATTGACCCCCATTGACGTAGCTTTTCTCATTGGTGTAGGTCAGGAGAGAGACTAGACGGTGTTGGAGTACACCAACATCTTCCATACCTTCCGCACAAAGATAGGTATTAAATACTTTGAGTGCCACTTATTTCTAAAGTACCGTAGTGACCTACATAGGTACATCCAAACATATATGGATTTCATGGACATCTCCTCACTGGGAGTTGCTTACCGATATGTTGTCAAAATCGAGTAGAAGTTCAAGAAAAATAATAAGAGAGATTTTGGTTCCGCAAACCCATCACAGTAGAATCTTGGTAAAGGTGGCCCTAAATCCTATGGAAAACAATAGAGCAAGGATGACCAGCCCCAGGACAACCAGACCAAGCCACCGACAAAGAAGGGTAATGGGAAGTCAAAGGACACTGAGAAATGTTGTGGGTTCCACAAAATCCCTTGGTACAATATCAATGAATGTCGTTCCAAATAGTCATTTTTGGTTGAGACAAAATCCTCGGGGTTAGATGCTAACTCAAACTATGATTCATAACTAGAAAATGGAAAATGGATCATTGATCCAGAACCTAGTGTCACCATCGCTACCATAAAAGTCTAGTGAGAGGAACTAGAGGAGCCTAAAGAAGGGGACAACCTTTTCCACTCACAAATGTGGGTGAAGGGGATCCCACTTCATTTCATTGTTGATGGAAGTGGCCAGAAGAACCTAATATCAGTAGAGGTCACCAAGAGGTTGAACCTAACAATGGCACCATCTCCCCATCCATACACCATCGGTTGACTTAGCCAAGGATGAGACATTTGCATCAACCAGTTGTTAATATTATGGTAGCTTCGGGAGGTATGAACCTCTATTGTGACCCATGACAAGATTAGAATATTCCGAAAGGAAGCAAAGAAGTGAAGGAAACCCTAAACAAGTTGTCGACTGCAGAAATATATTTAATATGAATTTATTATTACCCAGGAGGAGAAGTCGGCCCCAGTAAGCCTGCCCAGACTATTATAAATATAGGGCACCAGTTCTCATTATTCAAATCTCAGCAGTTGCAGAGAGAACTGGATCTGCGCAAGTGCAGTGGCAGTTTGTGCGCAAGTCTATGGGAAAGTGTGCGCCAGTCTCTGGGAAAGTGTGCGCCAGCTTCTGGGTGGGAATATCTGATCAGCTTGATTTATATTCTTGCTTGGTGCATTAGCCTCTCTTGGCTATTGGATTGCTACCAGGATTCTCTTCTCCGTCAAGGTCAAGGTGCTCGGAGGGTAGCTTCGGCCTATGGTTGGGTGACAAGGGTATCGTCAATGGTAAAATGAGAAAAATCTTCTATAGTCTAACAGGTTATGGGCCCACACCTCCTTCATTCATCCTAAAACGATGGAAGGAAGCATAGATTCTATATATTGAGCTCATTGAGGAACTGTCGCTAGGGTTACTAGCAGGAGCAGCTTCCAAAAACACTACAGCTAGGGTTACTAGCAGAAGAAGTTGCAGAAACCCTAATACTCAGATCTGGCACCTTGTGATGGAGCATCTCGCTCAAGGAGAAGATATTCAGATGTGCCCTAGTTCATCAAACCTTTTGGCTCTCTCAGAAGACAGAAATGATGAAGTTGAATTTTTGGATCAAGGCATGACTAGTGACCAGTCAACTGAAGACATGAGAAAAATGATCAGTCTCTTACACTACCTCGGCACTCACTGGAACGATTGAATATGACATGTGGATAATCGATAGTGGTGCTTCTAGGCACATGACGAGAGATCAAGCCAGACTCTCAAATCTAAATGAGAAGAAGACATATTACAAAGTGGAGCTTGGAGACAAAAGCACTTACCCCGTCGAAGGATTTGGACAAACCTCCGTCAAGTTGAAATTAGATAACCATGTTCACTTAAGCAATGTTTTATATGTACCTGGTTTAGAAAATAATCTTGTGTCGATATCATGTCTAGAAGACAAAGGAAACATAATAGCCTTTGTGTATGGAAAGGTGTTATCATGGCATATGAACTCCAGCATAGAGAATGCTAGGGTTATTGGAAGTCGTGAAGGAAATCTGTATAGACTACTAGAACAAAATGAAATAGCTCTCATACATGATGAAGTCAACCCTAATGAGCTTTTGCATAGAAGGTACGCTCATATCAATTATCAAGCATTACCTTTTCTTAGAAGAATGGTTGAAGGAATACCAGAATTGAAATCTACACATGAAGGAATCTGTAAGGGATGTGCCCTTGGGAAGAATATCAAGAAACCATTCCCAAGCAGCAACAACAGATCTAAGGAGATCCTAGATCTAATACACTCAGATGTTTTCGGTCCAATGCCAGTCATATCCCTAGGAGGATCTCTTTACTATGTAATCTTCATAGATGACTATTCAAGAAAGATGTGGCTATACCTACTGAATACAAAAGACGAAGTATTCAACAAGTTCCAAGAATTCAAAGCAGAAATAGAAAACCTCACGAACAAGAAGATCAAGAAATTAAGAATAGATAATGGAGGAGAATACACCTCGAAGGAGTTCGTTTCATTTTGCAAATCGACAAGGATTAGGAGGGAACTGATTGTTCCTCATAATCCTCAACAAAATGGTGTAGCAGAAAGAAAGAACAGATCCATTGAAGAAACCGTAAAAGCCTTATTGAATGATCAAGGTCTATCCATGTTCTTATGGGGAGAAGCAGAAATGACGGAAATATATGTGCAGAACAGAAGTCCTCATCGTATATTGAAGGACATGACACCAGAGGAACCCTTCTCAAGTAAGAAACTGTTGGCAGCCAATTCAATTTTTTCAATTGCCCTATAAGCTGCCTACACCTTTGTCTTATGAACTTCAAATTATCGTCGCATTTTGCAAATAAACGATATTTTCATTCTTTGCGACATTTGCAGATTGGTTTCCTTTTAGTTTTCACGACTGTAAGCGTGAAAACTCCTCTATCGTTACTAAAACTGTCATGATCTTTTATTGATATTTTGAATGGCACTTACCTTTGGATTATCATTAAGTGGCTAAGATATTTTCGAACTGTCCCTATTCCCTATTCTTACTTTAATTGCGCAACTTGATTTTCATTTAATTGGTAAGGCATTGAGCATGTGAATTTATGGGTTATACTTATTTTTATGAATTGCATAGGGGTCATAGTTTACTTTGTTTTATATGATGTGATCCATATTGCTATAGTTCTTGCCTTGTCGATTTTATGCAAACGATTGTCACAATGTTTTAAACCTTTGATTAAAATGTTTGATTATGCAATGGCACATTGGTTAAACATATGGGTTTGATTTCACATTTGAATATTCATGGTTTGAATGGCGCATTGGTATATCTTTTATCGTTTGATTTTTGGGTCGGCTGAATAATATGATTTGAAATATGTTATGATTGTTTCAACAGAGGGTTAATACGTTGGTTGTACTTTGCAATTACTATTTTGCATGGCGGTAAGTGATTCCACCACCCTCGCATGTGCACATTAATGCCTCCCCTTTGATCGTTCATAGTGGTTACACCGAATGACCCTGTGTGCTGGTGTTTTCGACCCAACCCTTACCATGTGCTCGCACCATGGCTCCAGTCGTGAGGGCTGAACCGAATGGTAGCCAGGCTCTGTTGATGTTCGACAGTGCCCGTGGTGACCTTGAGAAATTTGGGTGGCTCTCGTTCATACAGAAATTTGATGGTTTTAACCTTGACGTTGCTAGGCAATTCGCATTGAACTTTGATGGCTTTCGAGCCAAGGTCGGATATGTTCAATTGCAAATTGACGAGAAATTTCTCAGTTTAGCTACGGGTTTACCTATCACTGGGCAGAGATGGTCCAAAAACTGCAAGGTAGAAGAAGTCCCTTGGACTTTGCTCTTTCAGTCGCGTAAGGTTAGCTCCTGTGACAAGGGTTTGCCCATGACCATGATGAAGCAGCGATGGCATGACTTATTGATGATTATCAAGCAGTTCATCACCTGTGAGGGTCAGTATGGGTTTGTTTTCTTACACCACCTTCATCTGATTATGGTTTTTATGGGTTTCGAGCTTAATATGCCATACTACCTGCATAGAAGCTTGTTCAAAATGTCTAATAAATATAAAAGGAACCAGGCTGATAGAAGCCTCTTTCACTATGGGCTAGTTAAAATGATTGTTGTTTGTCATCTGGGGTTACACCGAGACTGTTGGGATGACTTTCTTGCGTGCAATAATTTTGTGGATTCAAATCCACCACAGGTTGATAAACCTGTGGTGTCCGACGACAAAGCTATACCCACAATTCCCTACAGTATCCTTTTACCTAAACCATTACCTGACTCACCTATCGACCTACCCCACTCTATGACCAAGGATGTCGAATCTGTTAAACCTGTGGGAAAGAAGCCTAAAGCCAAACCTACTGCAAACACCAAAGGCAAAAAGAATGCGCGGCTAATCTCTCGAATGGAGAGGAATAAACCCAAACCCCCTGTCAATCCTGACCCGATTGTGTTGAGCGAGGACTCTGATTCAGAGGTTGAACATTTTTTGGCAAGTGAGTATCCCTATTCGGACAGCTTGTGTGCCAAACCCCCATACGACTTCGTGTCAAACTTACCACCTTGCTTGCAAAATGACCCAGATTACCCTGGCATTAAGCTGCCATGTGAAACCCCCGGTCATATATCTAAACCCTCTCTTGCTCTATCGAAGTCTACTGTGCCACCCTATGATCAGTGCGGCTCATGGTTAGAGAGATACTATCTTGATGTGCCTATGCTACAGTCAAAGATTAAATCTTTGGAAGACCAGGTTACACTACTTACCCGTCAAAAGGTTGAGTTGCAAGCCACTGATAAAAGACAAAGAATGATAGGCTCCATTTTATTTAAAAATGTGGAATCGGCCACAGCTGTGGTGAATTCTAAGCTAGCGTAATTGGACAGCCTCGTCACACAGGTATGTGTAATATCAATCATTTTTGTAAATAGTATGAGTTTATATAACAATTCAAGTTTGGTTTGAATAGCTCTGTTCAACATTGATTGGTTTCGTTACATTGTATACTTAGCCTTGCTTTGACTGAATGGAATTCTGTTTAGTTTCGATTAGATTTTAATCGATCCGATTTGATTTGATTTGGATTTGAGTTGTTTGATTTTAGCTAAATGAATGCTCTGTCAATTGGAGTCGTTTGTATCTGTTATAGACACAAGTTTTTTCTCTTATTTCGATTCTGAACACGATCACATTTCGTTTTGATTTCGTTATAATGTATATGCTTTGATTGGTAACAAGTGTGATACGGTTAACTGTTATGGTTTTATTTCCATATGACTTTCGACCAACTCAAATACCGTTTGGATTATTGTTAATATGATTTCACCCAAATCGTGAATGGATTCAATTCGTAACAGTTATGTGAAACCCAGCCAATTAATTCGTTGTGGTTTGCTTATCGGTTAGATTTGTAATGAATATTTAGTTACAAGTTGATTTGTAAAACGAGATTGGATTCACTGTTATTCTATATTCAACTCAGTCACGATTTGTTTCTATTGTTACCCAGTTTACGATTATCACTTCTGTCGACTTGGTGATGGTTGTGATCATAATTTGACCCTGTATGTTGACTGTATAACGCTAAGCAATTGAAATCTATGGCAAATTTTGTTTGATATTATGTTGTTATATTTACCCATGATCGTAATAGTCTTGCCATCTTTGTATTTAATTAAAACGACATGAATCTTATGATGCATTATTATAGCCATAACGAATGGATTATGATGGTGTTGGATTACATCGTATCACACACGATATGACTCACTATGGATCTCATGTGATATGGAACAGTCTTGTTATTCTTTGACCCGATTTTATGGTAAAATGAAACAGAGTATTCTCACCCCTGTTTCGATTAAATCACTTTTGATTTTGTTTAATTTGAATAATAAAATCATTTGAATCATTAGTGATTTGTTTTCAATGTTTATTGAAAGAAGATTGGTTTGGATTATTTTAAAAAGATTTGATTTGATTTCTATCTGATCCTGTATGTTATTTTAGACTAGCTACAAAATCAGATGATTCTGTAGCTAAGTCTGTAGAATCAATTTTTATTGTTTTTCTAATGAAATATCTTTCTAACTTGATATGTTTGGTCTATTGCAGATGAATTCGAAATTACAGTGGATATGATGAGCAGTTAGGGGATATTTCAAATATCTCACTTGCATTTTAGTTTCCTAGTTTAGTCGATTTTGGGATATTTCCCAGATTATGTAAAACTGTTTGATATTATCCACAAGGAGGTTTTACCCCGTGGAGAGACTTATAAATACCTATCATTTTTGTAATAATACATCATCCTCATTCATGGGAGAACAAGGATATGGAGTTTTAATACAGACTGAAACAGAATTTGGTGTTTTGTCACAGCTTTAGCTTCTCATTATATCAATATTTTGTTTCATGTTGTGTATATCAATTTGTATCTGGTTAATGACTACTTTAGCTATCTTAATCATGTGCAAATGATATAATTTTAATCATTGTAATCCGTATCCAGTTTCTTCCAAGTGTATAAAATACATAGCAATTGCTTAATTCAGTTTGTGAACGACAGATTTCTCTTCTTCATAAGTTGGATTATAAAATATAAGTTTCTTGCATAACAGGTTTCCCTTATTGCAGAGATTTATAATTCATAAAATTGTTATGATTTTTTATGTCTTGTTTGTCCTGTAAACAACTTCAAGAGAAGCGCAGTCGATCGTTTACGAGAAGCTTTTGGACTAATCGGTGTGAGTTTACTTCCGCCGAATAGCTTCAAAGTTATCATACACAGGACGAATTAGGAGCGTTTCCAGGTCAGCTAGTCACTTCTTTGTTTACTGTTCTTATTAGCAGTTTAGTTTAAATATAAGTCTAGTTAGATTTATATTAGATTGTTTAATTTCAGTAAATATATTAGATCATTTAATTTCAGTAAGTTTTATTTCTTAATCATAAAATATTAAAATCAAAAAACATATCTCGTTGTCTTAGGACATAAATCACATGAGTTTTGCAGGTTTTATTTAAATCTGTCAGTTGTGAATATTGTATATTTGTGAATAAGTTGTAATCCAATTAGTAATTAGATATTTAATTGGTAGAGTTAGTGTAATAGTAATTAGTAGATTGTATATAATAGTTAGAGTAGTTAGTATTTAGTTTAATTTAGTAGTTTGTTTTAATTAGATTAGTGTATTAGTTAGTTTTTAGTTAATTTGTTTTATTAGTTTTAGTTAGTTTAGTTTCTTTTATTTAGTTAGTTTTAGTTTGTTTTATTTGTGTTAGTTAGATTAGTTAGTTTAGATTAGTTTTCTCTTTGATTTTCCTAGGATCTTTGAGCGGCCAACGGAGCCGTTAAACCCGTCAGGGTGGTTCATTCCAAACGGCTTGGGTTATTAGACAACCCCGGACCGGTTCCACTCTCTCAGTTGACGGACGGTCAATTTTGCCCGTCAACAAATGGCGCTAGAAGGAGGGCATGAACTTAATTAATGGCACGAGGTGGTCACAAGACTCCTCCCCCCCCTAATCGCTCACCTATAGTGACTAGAAGTCGTTCACAAGATAATATTCCCCCTCAAATAGCAACTACTTCAACCGAAGATCCACAGATCACAGTTGAGCCAGCAACCCCTAATCCTACAGGTGGTGACTTGGAAGAGATTGTCCGTCGATCTCTTATCAAAACACATAGTGCCTTAGCTAGTTTAAGGCGACCAAACCATTTGTGGGGTCAACCTTTAGACTTCTCTGATATCATAGAACAGTTAGGTGACACTAACCTCACTGTGAATCCTACAGATCCAAACACAAATCCTACTGCAGGAGGATCTGGGATACCTCCTTCACCACCTCCCTCATCTCCTTCCTCTTCTAGAGGAGATTCCTCTTCTAATGAAGGCAATTCACCTTCTCAGCCTTCCACACCCACTACCCCAATGGAAAATCAGAACAACCCTGCTAGACCCTGGTTGGTCCAGGATGTTGTAGTTGTACCTGGAGCCCAACACCCTTTACCTAAGCACCCGGAGAAATGGCTTCCTAAGTTTGATCCCGATTCAAAACAGATAGCTGAAGATCATATCAAAAAATTTATGTTAGCCATCAGACTCCGTAATGTTTAACATGAAGACATTGTCTGTAGGTTGTTCCCTTATACTTTTGAGGGTAATGCGTCCACTTGGTACTTTTCCCAACAACCCCATACAATCGTGTCTTGGGAAAATTTTGAGTCATGCTTTTTGGAAAAATTCGAAGATGGTAAACCTCCGGAAGTCTTGGTCATGGATCTTTCAAGATTAAAAATGAACCCAAAAGAAAAAGTTAAAGATTTCAATCAAAGATTCTTAACACTTAAAAATCGAATCCCTGCAGATTCTATGCCTGTTGAGAGTCTTGTAATAGCTTACTACACTAAAGCTCTACATCAAAGTATAGATATTTGGGTTAAACGATCTAAAAAGGCCACGTTGTTAGAAGCCTTCAAAGAGGCTACTCAGATTGAAAAAGACATACTTAGTCTTAAGGACTCTTCTAGCAACGAAGCTGAGACTGTTTCTTCTTCCAAAAAGAAGATTGAAATTCTCCCCAGACCTCCACAAAGCAAAACACAACCTGAAAACTCTGATTTGGAAAATTTAACCAAAGTTGTACAAAAATTGTCTAATCAAGTTATAGATTTAAAAAGGTCTACTGAAGAAGCTTCCTCGAGTAAAGGACCCTACAAACCTCCTTTCCGAAAACCTTTTTCTACCAATTGGCCTAATCCAAGTCCTGAAGGCTTGAACCTAGAAAGTTTTCAATGTGCTCTTCAGACAATTCTAGAAGCCCAAGATAACTTGATGCCTCCTGAAATTCCTCAAGAGGAAGTAGAGCAGGAAACAATTCAAGAAGAAGAGTCTTATCCAAACATCTTTGGACACTTCTCGAATAGCATCTTCCAAGCCAACTTCGAGACTGTTCACCCTTACAACACTGGGAGTAAGACAGCAAACAAACCTCCTGCCGAGAACACTACAACTTCACCTCCAAAGCCATCTAAATCAGTAGAAACTAAATAGAGTAATGACAACCCTAAATTAGATTATGATGTTGTTGAAGATCTTAAAAAATTAAGGGCTAACATTTCTATTTATGAGTTGTTAAAGTTCCCATTTTTGTTACAGAAAATGTTGCAAAATATTTCAGAAAATGGCAAGAATGGTAATTAAAATGGTAACAAGGTTGTGCAAGGCAAAGCGCCGCAGAAGACTTCCACCAAAAATAATCCTGATTCTCAAGATAAAGGAAGCCTTCCTGCAACCCCTATAAATAATGTAAATAATGTAAATAATCCAGATAAAGTAGTCTTAGAAACTGCGAGTAAGAAACCACAAGCTACTACTCTAAGTACTCACAAGAATGTACCTCCTTTTCTTTTAACTTTCGAAATCTTCAACAGAAATGTGCATAATTGTATGGTTGACTCAGGGGCGTCATCAAATGTGATGCCTTGCTCGGTCTGCTAAAAGATTAACGCTGAAGTAGAACCATCTTCTTTGAAAATCATACAACTTGATCGAACATATGTAAAAGTTATAGGCGAACTAAAAAATGTATTGATTAGATTATCGTCTAACCCCAAAGTTCATCAGGTTATTGATATAATTGTGGTGGATATTCCAGAAGTGTATGGCATGTTTTTTAGCAGGGACTGGTCGAAGCAGCTACATGGTTACTTCGCGACGGATTGGTCTCACTTATGGCTTCCAGAGAAAGGTAAGCCCAACAAGATCAGAGTGAATCATGAGCATTACCTTAAGTTCACGGTCACAGATTTGAACGAACCTAATGAACCATACACGCCTCCTGCTGATTCACCTGAAGTCCGAGGGATGGACACCTACTTCGGAAATTTCATGGCTGAAGTTTCACCTATCAAAAATCCAGAACAACAGTCTGAGATCATAGCATATGTGCAACCAACAGCTTCTATGCAACAGTCCCATGAGCCTGATGGAAATCAAATTTGGTCTTTATATTTCGACGGTTCCAAGTCTAAAGAAGGAGCTGGTGCAGGTTGTATCATTATCGATCCGGCAGGTAATAAGACATTAATGGCTTGTAGACTAGAATTTGAATGTACTAACAACACTGCAGAATATGAGGGTTTACTGCAAGGTCTCAGAAAAGCTCTGGACATGAACATTCAAAATCTGGTTGTATTTGGCGACTCTGAAATAGTGGTTAGACAGGTAAGAGATTCTATACACTGTCTTTCCCCGCATCTAAAATGTTACCAGTCTGAGGTATGGAGTTTAATGAACAAATTCTCTACTTTTAATATAAATTCCATTCCTAGATTACATAATGCTGAAGCAGATCTACTAGCTAATGTTGCCTCTAAACTTCTTCCTGCAGAAGGCTTATCACCAAACGCATTCTCCATGGAGTTGTTGTTTCGACCATCTGTTCCTGACAATATCACAAACTGGAGAGTATTTGACGATGATCAGCAGATCATTAACTTTCTGCACATGGAAGAAACCTTTCAAGGCGCTGTGATAGATGAACAAACACACGACGACAATTTGCACGATTTTACGGTAATACCTAATCCGAAATCTCCTGAGACTCTATCGAACATGGTAAATTACATACCCAAATTTGTTGTTAGACTAGAAAAGTTTTATGATTTTGAAGATAAATTTAAAAAGACGGTCAATTGCAAAACTAATAGTTCTTTGTTATCTTATGAAAAAGTTAACTTAGGGACTAGCAAAAATCCTCAGTGTATCAACTTAGGCTTGGGATGTTCTAAGCAAGAAAAAGTTGCTTTTGTTAAATTATTTAAAGAATTCAAGGATGTCTTTGCATGGAATTACGATGATCTTAAGACATTCGATCCTAATATTATATAGCATGTCATCCCGATGAAGCCCCAAACCTTACCCTTTCAACAGAAACTGAGGAAAATGCATCCTAAATTAGAACCGACCGTACAAAAAGAATTGAATAAACTCCTAAGTGATAAAATAATTTTTCCTGTTAGACACACTCAATGGGTATCCAACCTCGTCCCAGTTCGGAAGAAAAACGGGGAAATCCGACTTTGTGTCGATTTCCGAAACCTCAACCAAGCGTCTGATAAAGACAATTATCCTGTCCCGCCCATGGAACAGATTCTTCAACAAGTATCTTGTTCCGAGAGGCTATCTTTATTGGATGGTTTCTCTGGATACAACCAAGTCTTGATGTCTCCGCCATACCAGCTAAAAACTACCTTCCGTACCCCGTGGGGCACTTATGCCTATCGCAAAATGCCCTTTGGATTGATTAACGCTGGTGCTACTTTTCAAAGAGCAATGGACATTGATTTTAGAGGCTTAATCAATCACTCCGTAGTAGTCTACTTAGATGATGTGACCATTTATTCTAAAAACAAAGACAATCATCTAGCTCACTTACGAGCCGTTCTACTACGATGTCGTAAATACGGCATCTCCTTGAACCCCAAGAAGTCCATCTTTGCAGTAGAACAGGGTAAATTACTAGGATTTATTGTGTCTAGTGATGGAATGATTATTGACCCTGAGAGGACTCAAGTCATCGCTAAACTTCCTCCACCTACGTCCAAGAAATCCATGCAGTCTTTCCTAGGCCAGATTAATTTCGTGAGAAGATTTGTCCCCAGTTTCTCCGAAATGGTCAGGCCTCTCCAGAACCTGATTAAGAAAGACACCCAATATCACTGGGGACCCATAGAAAACCAAGCTTTCAATTCTATAAAGAAGGCCATAATAGACGCTCTATCTCTCATGAGCCCTGATTTCTCTCAAGATTTTACACTCTATACTTTTGCCTCTGATCGTTCCTATGCCGCAGTCCTAACTCAGAAGAATTCTGAGAACAACGAAGTACCCATCGCCTTTATGAGCTCTGCTTTCAAAGGTGTTGAACTTAACTACTTAGCGGTTGATCGGCAAGCCTATGTTGTTTTCAAAGCAGTTAAGCATTTTCGGTCCTATCTTTTGAAGTCAAGGACGAAAGTCATTGTCCCCTACCCTGCCGTCGGGAACTTGTTAGTGCAAAAAGAGTTAGGAGAGAAAAGAGCCAACTGGGTCACCTCCTTGCAGGAGTATGACTTAGAGATCACCCCAGCACAGATTTTGAGAGGCCAAGGCTTGTGTAAGTTGGTTGTTGATTCAGAAATAGGACAACAAGAGGATAGTGATACGTCAGACCTAGAACAACGCGATCAAAGTTTGATTTGTTGTGCGCAAAACCTCGTAATTCCTTAGTACGACGACATTAGATTTTGTCTTGAACACGGATCAGCACCCCATCA
Organism: Picea engelmannii; assembly: GCA_009831015.1. Taxonomy (NCBI): domain Eukaryota; kingdom Viridiplantae; phylum Streptophyta; class Pinopsida; order Pinales; family Pinaceae; genus Picea; species Picea engelmannii. The sequence goes on along the minus strand of ML787693.1, from coordinate 606,553 downwards.
CCTTGACCCTACCAAAATAAGAGCGTTGAGACTAAAGTTCACCTCCTTTCATCTAGTTAACGGTATACTATTTCGTCAAAATTTTGACGGCGTACTGATGCGCTGCCTCGAAAAGGACGAAGCAGAAAGAGTCTTGCTTGAGTTGCATGCAGGAGAAGCTGGTGGTCACTACGGTGGAGATACCACTGCTCATAAGGTTTTAAGAGCCGGTTACTACTGGCCTACGCTTTTTAGGGACTCTCATGCTTTGTGTCGCAAATGTATCATCTGTCAGAAAGCATCAGGGCGGTTGCAAAAACTAGCCTTCCCCTTGCAACCCGTTTCAGTCGATTCTCCTTTCTAGCAATGGGGCCTTGATATCATAGGTCCTATTAACCCTCCATCCTCACAACAACACAAGTATATTGTGAC
>ML787693.1:589387-600999 GCA_009831015.1 Picea engelmannii | reverse complement strand
CCTGTTTCGATTAAATCACTTTTGATTTTGTTTAATTTGAATAATAAAATCATTTGAATCATTAGTGATTCGTTTTCAATGTTTATTGAAAGAAGATTGGTTTGGATTATTTTAAAAAGATTTGATTTGATTTCTATCTGATCATGTATGTTATTTTAGACTAGCTACAGAATCAGATGATTCTGTAGCTAAGTCTGTAGAATCAATTTTTTATTGTTTTTCTAATGAAATATCTTTCTAACTTGATATGTTTGGTCTATTGCGGATGAATTCGAAATTACAGTGGATATGATGAGCAGTTAGGGGATATTTCAAATATCTCACTTGCATTTTAGTTTCCTAGTTTAGTCGATTTTGGGATATTTCCCAGATTATGTAAAACTGTTTGATATTATCCACAGGGAGGTTTTACCCTATGGAGAGACTTATAAATACCTATCATTTTTGTAATAATACATCATCCTCATTCGTGGGAGAACAAGGATATGGAGTTTTAATACAGACTGAAGCAGAATTTGGTGTTTTGTCACAGCTTTAGCTTCTCATTATATCAATATTTTGTTTCATGGTGTGTATATCAATTTGTATCTGGTTAATGACTACTTTAGCTATCTTTATCATGTGCAAATGATATAATTTTAATCATTGTAATCCGTATCTGGTTTCTTCCAAGTGTATAAAAGACATAGAAATTGCTTAATTCAGTTTGTGAACGACAGATTTATCTTCTTCATAAGTTGGATTATAAAATATAAGTTTCTTGCATAACAGGTTTCCCTTATTGCAGAGATTTATAATTCATAAAATTGTTATGATTTTTTATGTCTTGTTTGTCCTGTAAACAACTTAAAGAGCAGCGCAACCGATCGTTTACGAGAAGCTTTTGGACTAACCGGTGCAAGTTTACTTCCACCGAACAGCTTCAAAGTTATCATACACAGGACAAATTAGGAGCGTTTCCAGGTCAGTTAGTCACTTCTTTGTTTACTGTTCTTATTAGCAGTTTAGTTTAAATATAAGTCTAGTTAGATTTATATTAGATTGTTTAATTTCAGTAAATATATTAGATCGTTTAATTTTAGTAAGTTTTATTTCTTATTCATAAAATATTAAAATCAAAAAACATATCTCGTTGTCTTAGGACAGAAAGCACATGAGTTTTGCAGGTTTTATTTAAATCTGCCAGTTGTGAATATTGTATATTTGTGAATAAGTTGTAATCTAATTAGTAATTAGATATTTAATTGGTAGAGTTAGTGTAATAGTAATTAGTAGATTGTATATAATAGTTAGAGTAGTTAGTATTTAGTTTAATTTAGTAGTTTGTTTTAATTAGATTATTGTATTAGTTAGTTTTTAGTTAATTTGTTTTATTAGTTTTAGTTAGTTTAGTTTCTTTTAGTTAGTTTAGTTTCTTTTATTTAGTTAGTTTTATTTAGTTTTATTTGTGTTAGTTAGATTAGTTAGTTTAGATTAGTTTTCTCTTTGATTTTCCTAGGATCTTTGAGCGGCCAACGGAGCCGTTAAACCCGTCAGGGTGGTTCATTCCAAATGGCTTGAGATATTAGACAACCCCGGACCGGTTCCACTCTCTCAGTTGACGGACGGTCAATTTCGCCCGTCAATAGAAACCTAACGTGAAAAACCTAAGAATATTTGGATGTCCAGTTTACTCTCATATTCCCAAGGACAAAAGGAATAAACTAGAACCCTCAGGAAAGAAGGGAATATTCATGGGATACAGTGATTCATCCAAGGCCTATAGAATATATATTCCAGAATAACACAAGATCGAAGTCAAAAGAGACGTAACATTCAATGAATGGATGGCCTTCAGGAAATCCATCAAAGAAATTACAGAAGAAGAAGAGCTCGAAGAACCTAATGAAGAAAACACAGAAAATGAAAATGACAAAAAGGATCAACCTGATCATCCTATGGAGCCATGTGAAAACACTAATTCAGATATCGTACCGAAAACCAAGAAATGACCAGCTTGGCTTGAAGCTACATTACAAGAATCAGAAAGACTCAAGGTTCCAGAAGGAACATCCAAGAAGAGTAAAAGACCGAAAAGATTCTCAAGTTATGCAGCATACATGACGAAGCTTCTAGATGAAGAACCTACCACATTTGAAGAAGAAATTCAAAAGGGACAATGGAAAGAATCTATGATGAAAGAGCATCAATCCATTATGAAAAATGAGGTATGGGAAATTGTACCTAGACCTAAAGAAAAATCTGTGGTAACCTCAAAATGGGTATACAAGATCAAACACGCAGCAGACCGAAGCGTGGATAAATACAAGGCAAGATTCGTGGCCAAAGGGTTCTCCCAGAAGGAGGGAGGAGATTATGACAAAACCTTTGCTCTGGTAGCTAGGTATACCTCCATCAGAGCTATCATATCTCTTTCCGCTTCCATGTGATGGAATCTACATCAGATGGATGTAAAGACATCTTTTCTGAATGAATCAATTGAAAAAGAAGTATATATTGAACAACCTCAAGGGTTTGAGGTACATTCCAGAGACACTCACGTTTCCAGATTGAAGAAAGCTCTATATGGACTCAAGCAAGCTCCAAGGGCTTGGTATGCCAAAATGGACAACTATCTAACAAGACTTGGTTTCTCCAAGAGTCATGCAGATCCAAACCTTTATTGCAAAGTCGTGGATAATGCACCTGTGATTCTACTATTATATGTTGATGATCTATTCATAACAGGTGAAGAATCTCTCATTATCCAGTGCAAGAAGGAATTAGCTTCTGAATTTGAAATGAAAGATTTAGGTCTCATGCATTATTACTTGGGACTAGAAGTATGGTAGAAGCATGGTGAAGTATTCCTTGGACAAGGAAAGTATGCAATAAAGATTCTTCATAAATTTGGAATGATGGACTGTAAGTCCATGGACACTCCTATGAATGCAGATATAAGAAAAGTGAAAGTCCCAGATTCTGATCTAGTAGATCCATCTCTATATCGACAACTAATTGGATCATTGATGTATTTGGTAAATACTCGACCAGATATTTGCTTTGTTGTAAATACATTAAGTCAGTTCCAGGTAGAACCTAGACAAGAGCATTGGATAGCTGGAAAGCATGTCCTAAGATATATTCATGGGACAATAAACCATGGCTTGAGATATACCACATCTAGTGATATCCAACTTCATGGATTCACATACTCTAATTGGGCAGGAAGTGCAGAAGACAGAAAGAGCACTTTAGGTATGTGTTTCAGCTTAGGCTCCGCTATGATATCTTGGGGCAGCAGGAATTAGAAGTCTTCCGCACTCAACACAGCAGAAGCAGAGTATATGGCGGCATGTGAAGCATGCATAGAAGCAATATGTCTAAGGAAGTTAATCTTCGATTTATTTGATTAGATTCCAAAATCGACCATAATATATTGTGATGATCAGAGGTGTATAAGATTATCAGAACATCCAGTTTTTCATGAAAGGTCGAAGCACATTGAGATCAAATACTACTTTATTCGAGATAAAGTCCAGGAAGGAGAGGTAAAGCTCGAGTATATCCCCACTGATGAGCAGACAACAGGCATCCTGACGAAACCTCTATCCAGAATAAAGTTTTCATATTTCCGAGAGAAGATGGGGATCGTGGAAATAACTCCCTTAGATGAAAGGCAAGACTCTCCAGGTTAGGAGGGAGCACTAAAATTATTATTGAAGCATTTATAATTATTTGAAAAATAGTCCAGATTGGACAGATTCTTTCCCGTTCAGAAAGTGGATTGCGATTTCTGACGGACAGTGACTTCCCATTGTGGTTAACATGGGAAGTAGTCTGATTGTTGATGTATCATAGACAACGAATTCCCATTGTGGTTAACATGGGGAGTGGTCTAGGGAAGTCTCTCTTCTTGAAGGTTACTCAAGAAGACTGGCCCGCCTCACCGAACATCGATTTCTCATTGTGGTTAACATGAGGAATGGTCCACTTTGGAGGTTGATATAGGACAGTCTTTTCCTCTTATGGTTAACAGAGGAAATGGTCTGGAAATTCATTCCTTAGGGTTATACATTCTCTCCAGGGTGCACTTTGATTAGTTTAGGAGGAATGGCCCAGGGTGGGGAATGGTCCAGGCTCAGCAATCAGGGACATACATTCCTTAGGATTTTTACATTCTCTCCAAGGTGCACTTTGATTAGTGTAGGAGGAATGGCCCAGGGTGGGGAATGGTCCAGACTCAGACATTCCTTAGGGTTTATACATTCTCTCCAGGGTGCACTTTGATTAGTGTAGGAAGAATGGCCTAGGGTGAGGAATGGTCCAGGCTCAGAAATCAGAAACAATCATTCTTCCTTGTTTGAGAAGAATAGGGAAGATAGCCCATTGTTGATGTTCTATACCGAGGGAAGATATTCTTTCAGATCTCACAGATGTGAGTGAAATATTGGCCCAGATGATTCATTTTATTCTTAACAATATTTTATGTGCAGGTTGTCATCAGATGATTGTTATGGAGACTGCCTGTCTCCAGACAGTAGAGATATACTACTGTGGTGGATATGTTCCACTAGTTGTGACTACATGTCACGTAGTTGTGTACTACCTTGGATAGACACAATTGTGTTCTATCAATTGATTTGTACCAGTTGTCATAGGAGATTATCCAATTGGATAATAATGACGGTGCTCATGATACTACTAGTTGAATGGTTTGTTTGTGCTCAAGACCATACCTCCCTAGCTAGGAGGGAGTGCTAATATTATGGTAGCTTCGGGAGGTATGAACCTCTATTGTGACCTATGACAAGATTAGAATATTATGGAAGGAAGCAAAGAAGTGAAGGAAACCCTAGACAAGTTGTCGGTTGCAAAAATATATTTAATATGAATTTATTAGTACCCATGAAGAGAAGTCGGCCCCAATAATCCTGCCCATACTACTATAAATACAGGGTGTCAGTTCTCATTATTCACATCTCAGCAGTTGCAGAGAGAATTGGATCTGCGCAAGTGCAGTGGCAGTTTGTGCACAAGTCTCTGGGAAAGTGTGCACTAGCTTCTGGGTGGGAATATCTGATCAGCTTGGTTTCTAATATTGCTTGGTGCATTAGCCTCTCTTGGCTATTGGATTGCTACCAAGATTCTCTTCTCTGTCAAGGTCAAGGTGCTCGGAGGGTGGCTTTGGCCTATGGTTGGGTGACGAGGGTATCGTCAATGGTAAAATGAGCACAATCTTCTATATTCTAACACCAACAATGTTTCCTATACTACAACATCAAACCCTTCAAAGAAGAGGTATTTTGTGATGTTTCCCCCCTTAAATTTTCTGATGTTTTGTTACGATAACCATATATGTGGAAGCATCATGTTGTTTATGAATCTAGGCCATGTAGTGGCATTATTACTTTGGGAGGTCAAATCTACAAGGTACCAGAGGTAGTCTCAACTATTGCAATCTCTTTGATATTCAGGAAGCAATGCAAAAAGGTGGTATCTCATACCAAGAGGTTTTCTCTCTTTATGGTTCAGTCAGAAGGTGAATGGAAGGTCAATACAACTGCCAAAACCTTTTCACATAGCCTCCCTACACAACAACAGTAAGTGTACAAGATAGTATAATAGCACAAAGACATATTTTCCTTGCCTACTAGGGTTCCTTTGCACTGTCAAGTAAATCACTTAATTGATTTGAAACCCAATGCTCCTATGCATAATGACCTTGTATACAAGTGTTCTATTATGGAGAATGAATAAATAAAATGCCAAATCCAAGAACTAATTCTGAAGGGCCACATCATACCAAGCTCCTCACCTTGCGATAGCCCAATTGTTCTGGTACAGAAGAAGGATGGGACATGGTGACTTTGTATTAATTACAGGGCCTTGAACAATATCATAGTCAAGAACCAATACCCAATCCCCTTGATTGATGATATTCTCGATCATCTCAAGGGAGCCAATTTTTCAAAAAGATTGATCTAAAGTTAGACTACCACTAGGTGTCGATTGAGAAAACTTATATATGGAAGGCATGCTTCAAGTCTAAAGAATATCTCTTTGAGTGGTCAGTCATGCCTTTCGAATTGAATAATGCCCCAACCACATTCATGCAAATGATGGATGATATATTGCGACCATTCACAAACTCCTTTGTGGTCATATATCTAGATGACATCCTCATCTTTAGCAAAATCTATGAGGAATATTTGGAGCACATTCAACTGGTCTTGGGAACCCTGTGACACCATAAGTTATTTTCCAATTTGGACAAGTGTTCCTTCGACATGCAGAGAATCCAATATCTGGGATACATTGTGGATGAGAAGGGTGTGCATGTGGATCTAGCCAAGATCCAAGTCATATATGATTGGTCGGCCCCAAAAACAGTGACCGAGCTCCACAAATTCTTGGTCCTCATCAAATTCTACCACATGTTTATGTTGGGGTTCACTCATATCGCTTGGTCCCTAATCCAAGTGAAAAAGGGTGGAGAGAATGCCAAGTTTGGTTGGATTGTGTCCCAACATAAAGAATTCAATGATTTTAAATTACTCCTCTGCTCAACGCTAGTCCTTATTTTTCCATACCTACAACAACCATTTGAGATTGAGACATATGCTTCATATTATTCTATCAGTGCATTTCTCATTCAACATGAGCATCTAGTGGCCTATCATAGTGAAACACTATATGATGTTGTTCACAGATACCCTTCTTATGACGAAGAGATGTACTCCATTGTGCAGGCATGTTGACAATGGAATCATTACATCTTGGGGAAGGAAACGATCATCCACACTGATCACAAGTCTTTGCAATTCATGCAGACACAAGGAAAGTTACTGAATGATCGCCATCACAAGTGGTTCACGTACTTGTAGAAATTCCACTTGAACATCAAGTACAAGAAGGGCAACACCAACCATGTCGCAGACTGCCTCAATCGACCCTCGGTTGTGAAACTAACCACATTTTTTAACTCATGTGGGCATGAGATGTTTGGGTAGCCACAATTATATGATAGTGACTTTGACTTTGCTACTACCTATCAGACATTGAGCATAGGAAAACAATCCATACTTTCATCTCCAAGATGGACTACTATGCCATCTGAGCCATCTTTGTGTTCTTTCAAGTGAACATGCAAAGATTATATAGGAATCTCATTACAGTTGGGTGGTAGGACACTTTGGTGTGGAAAAAACCATGGCAGTATTGCAAAATATTTTTTATTGGTCGAAGCTTCAATGAGATGTTCATGAGTACATCAGATCCTACACTTCTTGTGTCATTGCCAAACTCACCATCAAGAAATAGGGGCTATACACCCCTCTGCCTACTCCTAATATGCCTTGGGAGTCCATCTCCATGGATTACATATCTAGGTTTCCTTCAACCAAGCATGGGAATGATGTTTTCTTCATGGTCGTTGATCGATTCTCTAAGATAGCATTTTTGGCACACTATAAGAAAAGCATCACAACGGAGGCCACCACTAAGCTCTTCTTTGAATGTGTTTGGGTTCATTTTGGGCTCCCATGGACCATTATTTCATATCGATACAGTATGCTCCTGAGTACTTTTTGTTCTAGCCTATGGTCAATGATGGACACCAAGCTAACCAAATCGACTTCCTTCCACCCACAGATTGATGAACAAATAGAGGTGGTCAAAATGATGATTGTCCATATCCTAAGTATGTACAATTCAAAACATCCACGCACATGGGATGAGATTCTTCCTTATTTTCAACATATCTACAACAAATCCCTCAACATCTTTATTGGCCACAACCCTTTTCAAGTGTACTTCAGGTTCTATCCATTGGCCCCCATTGGCATAGCTCTTCCCATTGCAACTACAAAAGAAGATTCCTCCCATGCTCATATGAAGGTTGATCAAGCAACCAAATTTGTTGAGAAATTATAACACATTCAATAATGATTTCATGACATTTTGTAGAAATCCAATGCCAAGTGCAAGTAGTTCCACGATCAACATCGGGTACCACACAATTTTTAAGTGGGAGATCAGGTATGATTGCATTTGTAGAAATAACTCCTCACAGAACCCCATCAGAAGTTCCACCCACTTTGATATGGGCCTTACACCATCACCAAGGTTGTCGGTGAGACTACTTTTGAATCAAGTATTCCCCCTTTCCTTGGCTTGTACCCGATATTTAATGTGGAATTTCTTCACCCATATTTTTCACCTCTCTTGGACACTTCAAACACGGGCAAGCCCTTGGCCCCTACAGAACTCAATCCTAACTACATTGAACAAGTGACATATTATTGAATCATGGACACCAAGAAGAAGGGAACCCACTAGCAAAACATCCAACTCTATCAAGTCATCAAAGCAGAGAAGCTTCTTCACCAAGGAAAGTGTCTCACCAGAAGTCAGATTCAACAAAAGTTTCCCCAAATGATGGAGGAACTTGATGCAATGGGGACCATTTCTTCCTAATGGGGGAGGAATGATCTAGGTGGATACAAGTGGACACCCACGTGTTCCACTAATTTAGAATGGTTCCACATCTTGGCAGTTTTTCTATGGTTTTTTGGGTCCCAAACTTATGGGGTTGTTTTGAGGCCCTAAATGACGTTTTTTTGGCTCAACAACGCTTAGCATGTAGTCAAAGGAAAATGATGTTCTGATTGAAATGTGTAATCCTCATCTATACCTTTTCGGCGAGGTATAAATCACCCCAAATAGAGATTGTATGCAAAAGTTGTGCCCCCGAGAAGTTCATGTATCAACTAACCACATCAAGGCCCACAAACCTTTTGGAATTTCATCTTTTGGGGTTAGGTTTTTGGATGTTTAGGGTTTTCTCATTGATGCTTTATGTTAAAATTATTTTTTGGCCTCTTTCTAATCAACTTATTTATAATGACAATAGTTGGCATATCTCTCTCTTCAAAGATAAGCTACCACCATTCTAGATAGCTTGTGTGCTTTGCATTTTACAGTCTTTTGTATTTCAGAGAGTCATTAATAAAATATGATTTTTATTGTATTATTGTGTTCCTTGCAATATATTTGGGTATTTCCTTGTTATATCTAGGTCATATATTTTTTATATCTCTACCTCCATGTAATTCTCATTATAATTTGGATCATCAGTATGTTGGATTACTGAGAGGGGGGGTGAATCATTAATAGAGCAATTTAATCCTTTTTAACCATATAATCCAAGTGTTATATCAATGTAGCATTATCATCCAATAACTACAGAGTAAATAAGCAATGAACAAATGAACAATCATACACATACACATTACACGACTGTTTTACATGGAAACCCAAAGAGGGAGAAAACCACGGAATGATTTTTCTTATATGTCTTGAAGAATTACATTCGATGGAAGCACCAAATTCCTTTGTTTTCCAGCTTCAACTGGAAGGAGGCTCCAACTCCCTTGTTTCTCAGGCTACAACCTGAGGGAATATCCAACTCCCCTATTCTCTGGCTACAACCAGAAGGAGGCTACGACCCCCTATGTTCTTCGGATACAACCGGAACGTGGCTACAACCACATGTCATTGCCCCATCAAACCGCCCTGAAGTAGAAGTTGAATGATGGAACCACTGTCAAACTATCACTGTGAGATATACCGATGTAAACCTGAACCATGCATCAACCTGTACCTCAACCTGTAATCAACCTGTACCATAAATAAGTGCATCAACCATGCACCAACCTGTACCGAACAACTTGTAATCAACTTGTACCATAAACAAGTGCATCCAACCATGTACCAATCATGTGTCAACTACTCATCAACTATGACTCATCAATATGTACCAACATCATCAACTATACATATTATGTATGTTCCAATTCATCAACTACTTGTCTCAACCATGTACCCAACAAGTACCTTAACCAAAAGCCCTCATAAATTTCATCATCCAAATATGATTTGTAACTCTATAATAGACCTGGTGTATATGATCACATACTTGCAAACCTTCCTTAACTTTCACAACAACAGACTAGCATTTTCATCAAACTTTTATTTAGACTCACATGACTAGTTTGGGATTAGTCAACAATCCTAACTTGAAATAATCATAACTATGTACCTGTAATGAATAAAGATATGAAAATAGTACACAATGTTCTTCATTTTTTTTTATGCAATTCCTCCAGGTGTCACTACTTGGAACCTCTCAGAAAATGAGTTATAGAAAAAATGGCATACCTTGTTGAATTCTTGATTATTCTAGAGAGCGACCTTGTAGAGCGTGCCCCACATGTAATATTTTTTGAATCGATCTAAATATGTTACACAGAATACTACAGACTGTATTTTAACCAATAAATTTGGTCTTACTGAATTTGGATCTCTTATTAAGAAGTTATGACGTTTTTACCGGAAACACTTGTTTTAGACTAGTTTCAGGACTAGAAATAAACCCTATTTTCCACGGAGTGTAACTCCAAAAATAAAACGAACCACAAGCTGAAATTTTTACCATAGATACTTGGATATGTTTCCTCAATTTCCTATCAATTTAACGGTCTGAATAATTCTAGAAAAAAAATTATTACAAAAATGGTGAGATGACCTGTAAATAACATACCTTAGAAAGCATCATTAAAAGAATTTATCCTCCCTTGAATTCCGACCTTCTTTTCTTCACCTTCCCTCTGAAATTCAACTTAGATATCCTTTGGTTACCTCAGTCACCTATAGATATTCAATATGCTTAAGTGTGATGTAAAATGAGAGATGCTTTCCTCTTATTTATGCTCTCCAAGTAGCTTCCTTAGAAGCATCTTCTAGGTCACTTTGCCCACTTTCATTATTTTAGGGTTAACCCACTTCTAATTTCTCCATTAAATTTATTATTTAAATAATTTATTTTGTATTCACTTTGAATTATATTACACTCATCACTTCACTTTATTATTTACCTTCTAAAATATCTTAAACCACTTTGACTACTTTGACCTTTTGGGGCTTCTAGATGACATATGAGGGTCCTCCAACTTCGTAAGGCCGTAACTCTCAAACCATGAAGAGTTATGTGATGTTCCACATACCACCAGAAATGGAATGATATGTACTATCCATATAGAATAGTATTAACTTCAAATATATCAAAAATCATACCATTATCCATAGAACAAACTTGGGTCCATTACCCAAATCTAGATTCTCCAACTTCTCATGGCCATAACTCTCTAACCGTGAGGATTTATGTGACATTCCACATACCACCGAAAATGGAATGACGTGTAATATCCATATAGAATAGTATTACCTTCAAATATATTAAAACTCATACCATTATACATGAAACAGCCTTGGGTCCATTATCCAAACCTTTGTGCTATCGGAATTCGCTACCAGACTTTCTTCAAGGGTTGACATCAATGACAACCAACCTTAATCAACATAGTATACTATAGATGCCTTTTAGGGTGCGATAAAACTCCATTGGTTAAAAAAATGAAAATAAACTTGTGGAAATGTAGAGGTATGGAGAGTGAAAAGAAGATTGGAGATATGAGATACATTTTGAAAATGGAAAGGCTTGCCTTATTCTTATATAAGAAAAAAATATTGAGGAAAATAGCAAGGTAGAATTGAGCAAAAGACAATGGTGG
>ML787693.1:563766-589337 GCA_009831015.1 Picea engelmannii | reverse complement strand
GGAAGCACCAACTTCCTTTGTTTTCCAACTGCAACTGGAAGGAGGCTCCAACCCCCTAGTTTCTCAGGCTACAACTTGAGGGAAGCTCCAACTCCCCAATTCTCTGGCTACAACCAGAAGGAGGCTACAACCCCCTATGTTCTTCATCTACAACCACCTGTCCTTGCCCCATCCAACTGCCCTGACGTATAAGTAGAATGATGGAACCAATGTCACACTATCACTGAGAGATATACTGTTGTAAACATGTACCAATCAACCTGCACCAAACAACCTGTACCAATAACCTGAACCATGCATCAACCTGTTATCAAAATGTACCATAAATAAGTCCATCAACCATGCACCAACCTGTACCTCAACCTGTACCATAAACAAGTGCATCAATCATGCATCAACCTACAACTCAACCTATACCATGAACAAGTGCATCAACCGTGCACCTAACCTATACAAATAACATGTCACAACAACCTGTCCAAACAACCTATCACAACAACCTGTCTCATCAATCTTATCAACCAAATCATATCTACTCACCAAGATCAATCACCAAGACAACTCTCAAATATGTGCATCAACCAAGCATAACACAACAACTCATAATCATCACCAAGATCAATATGTGCTTCTAATAATATACCAATACAAGTATGCTACATCATCCATAAACCATGTGTCAACAATACTACTAACATGTGTCTCCATCCATGTACCAAGTATGTACCAATCATGTATCAACTACTCATCAACTATGACTCATCAAGATGTACCAACATCATCAACCACTTGTCTCAACCATGTACCCAACATGTGTCTCAACCAAAATCCCTAATTAATTTCATCATCCAAATCTGATTTATAACTCTATAATGGACATGGTGTATATGATCACATACCTGCAAGCCTTCCTTAACTTTAACAACAAGAGACTAGCATTTTCATCAAACTTTTCTTTAGTCTCACATGACTAGTTTTGGATTAGTCAACAACCCTAACTTGAAATAATCAAAACTATGTACCTGTAATGAATAAATATCTGAAAATAGTACACAATGTTATTTAGTGTGTTTTATGCAATTCTCCAGGTGCCACTACTTGAAACCTCTCAGAAAAGGAGTTATACCAAAAATGGCATACCTTGTTGAATTTTGGCTTATTCTAGAGAGTGAACTTGTAGAGTGTGTCCCTCATGGAATATTTGTTTTATGGATCTGAAAATATTACAAAGAATACTAGAGAATGTAATCTAACCAACACATTTTTTCTTACTTAATTTGGATCTGTTATGAAGAAGTTATGACGTTTTTACCTGAAACACATGTTTTAGACTAGTTTCAGGACTAGCCACAAACCCTATTTTCCATGGAGTGTAACTCCAAAACTACAACGACCCACAAGTTGAAATTAGTACCACAACTACTTGGATATGTTTTCTCAATGTCCTATAAATTTCACGGTCTGAATCATTCTAGAAAAAAAATTATTGTGAAAATGGTGAGATGACCTGTAAATAACATACCTTAGAAATCATTATCAAAAGAATTTATCCTCCCTTGAATTTCGGCCTTTTTTACTTCACCTTCTCTCTGAAATTCAGCTTAGATATCCTTTGTTTACCTCAGTCACTTGCATATATTCAATATGCTCAAGTGTGATCTAAAATGAGAGAGCCTTGCCTCTTATTTATACTTTCATGTAGCTTCCTCAAGGGGTAACCTTTTAACCATCTTAACCCACTTTCCTTATTTTAGGGTTAACCAACTTCTAACCACTTCTCCAATTAGTAACTTATTCATTAAATTTATTATTTAAATAATTTATTTTGTATCCACTTTGACTTATAGTACACTCATCACATCACTTTACCTCAGGGGTTACCTTCTAACCATCTTAAACCACTTTCCTTATTTTAGGGCTAACCCACTTCTAACCACTTGTCAACTTAGTAATTTCTCCATTAAATTTATTATTTAAATAATTTATTTTGTATTCACTTTGAATTATAGTACACTCATCACTTCCCTTTATTATTTACCTTATAAAAATCTCTTAAACCACTTTGACTACTTTGACCTTTTGGGGCTTCTAGATGACTCATGAGGGTTTTCCAACTTCACATGTCCATAACTCTCTAACCATGAGGAGTTATGTGACATTCCACATACCACTGGAAATGGCATGACGTGTACTGTCCATATAGAATAGTATTGTATTCAGATATATCAAAACTCATACCATTATCCATCAAACAAACTTGGTTCCATTACCCAAACTTGGGTTTTCCAACTTCTGATGGCCATAACTCTCTAACTGTGAGAAGTTATGTGACATTCCACATACCATTGGAAATGGAATGACTGTACTATCCATCTAGAATAGTATTACCTTCAAATTTATTAAAACTCATACCATTATACATGAAACAACCTTGGGTCCATTACCCAAACTTTTGTGCTACCGGACTTTATCCAAGGGTTGACATCAATCACTAAGGGTTGACATCAATCTACAATATCACTCTCCAATGGTTGACATCAATGAAAACCAACAATCCATACCAAATCTCTATCAACCTAAGCCAACTGTCTGACAGTATCCCCCTTTGGCATTGATGGCAACACTTAGTCATGATAACATTCATGCGTATACTCATCACCATTGTTTCTATATCTCCCCCTTTGACATCAATGGAAAAGGGTATCCTCCTTTGGGGCTGCTCCCCCTCACTGAACTCTCCTTGGGGTTTCTCCCCCTCTCTACATGCCTTTGATTTTTCTTTGTGTTTATAAGCCTCTGATTACTCTCTCTCCCTTCTGTTAACGCTCTGTAAATTCCCAAAGGTTGTCAGGAGGTAGAAGAAATTTAGCATAGGTAACTTATCCAACCACTTTGAAACTGGGATCTAGCCCTGCCAGTTTTAGAGAGGGATCTCTCTGTATGATTTAGATATGTTTGAGTTTAGATATTAGGCTAGTTTAAAAGAATAGAGTGTGTTGTTTTGTTTTAATGAAGATGGCTGAAATATGGCTTACGCATCCATTGGGCTATGGGGTCTGTGTTAAGGTTTGAGATCAGAAAACAGATTTTATAAGGTTTTTTCGCAGGGCAAGGTAATGTAAATGTTGGATATTTTGGAATTAAAGTGATGAAAAGAAGAAACAGGTGAGACAGTTAATCACAATAAAGAAGCATTCAAGAATTTATTTATCACAATATCATAAGAAAAACATTCAGATCTTTAAAATCTAGAAACAAAGTATTCGAGATAAATTCTACACTTAAAATTCTTTTAAATGATCAGAGATAGAAAACAAAATGATAACGAAGTAATAGGAACATTAAACAAAGAGAAATAACATCACAAGTAACCCTATTAGCCCCTTCTTATGTAGTAAATCCATTTTGTTGACCATTGAACTCCAATGTCCATTGCTTGGGACCTTTCCTCCAGTTGCAGCATTAATCCTCTCTTGGTCAAAACTTTCTTGACCTCAAGGATAGTTTCTGTTCTATCCTCAATCTCCAAGGTCTCTAGCTCCTCTCTTGTTTTGGAATTCAAGAATCTGATGATTTTGTTTGCCTCGGTAGGCATTTCTCCTAGTTCTCCTCTGATCTTATCAATGGCTTGTTTGATTCTTTGTATTAGTTCATGTTCCTCAAACATAACCTGTATAAGGGGCCAAATTTCTGTCATGGATTTGCAGATGTCCATCCAAATATTTTCTTTGGCCTTTGAAAGTGTTTTGGCCATGACTGTTTCCTTATGTATCTTCTGCAATTATTGCTTGAGTCTCTGTGTTGTATGCAACTCTATATTGTAACTAGAGTGGAAAGTGGACTTCAGTTTCTGGAGGTTATTGATCTCATCCTGTAATCTTTTGATTTCATGTCCTTGCAAAGACATGTCTTCCATGGATTTTTCCAACTTTTCTGATGCCTCTGTGGTTGTTACTGAAGTTGTTGTAGTTGCACTGACCCTTGTGATAGGGATTGCATTAAGTGGAACGACTACCATTGGCACACTCTGCTCTTTTTCTTTGATTAGCTTCTCTAGCCCAGCTTCCATCTCCTTGATCTGAGCATTATGCTCCATGATCAACTTCAACATTTCCTCTTTATGGCCTTCAGTCTCAGCCATTTCTTTAGCCTGTGGGTCTTCTATAGCAGAAATTTTCAATTGTTTCCTCAAGGAGACTATGTACACATTCTTCTTTTTGATGAGCTCTTCTGTTACTTTGACATTGGAAGGATCATATCCGATTTTGAGTACCAGTTCTTCCAGATATTTTATCTTATTATCCTTTTCCATAGAAGAGACATTATCCAGCTTCAACTGAGTCTGGATGTTGTTTAAGGAAACCTGCAACTTTGCGGTAATCATGGAGGTGTTGGCCAGGGTGGAGAAAATAATTTCTCCAGTCTGTCTGTGTAGATCCATCTGATCAACTGGGTGCACTTCTGCAACATCAAACTCAAACGTTGACCTTTTATAATCAGAAATTGTTTTGGGTTGAGGCACATGTGCCTGCAAGGATGCCATGTGCATTATCCCCTTCTTTGTATCAAAAGCAGAGAGAAACCTGTGTTGGGATGTAAATGTCTTCTTCCATAATTGAGCATAGGTACTATTTGTCAACATCTAATTTTTCTTCTTGATTAAGTTATACTTCTCAAAAAGGTTGAGTCCTACAGGCTCCTGTGAATATTTGGTTGTCAATGTTGTATCAATCTGCTTCTTCGACGAGTAAGTGGACATTATTGGTTGGCTTCCTGATGAAAATAGTGAATGTTTCCCTTCGATTAATGTAGTGGATTGAGTCTCTTCTTCTCTAGATCTGTCAGGTGTATGACTGGTGTTGGGCCTCTTTCTATAAACCTAGAAATCTTCTGTTGAGACTTCAGTGACTGAGGGAGATACTTATTTTCTGGGCCTCTTCTCTACTGGTATCTGAGGAGAAGTGTTCTTTGAAATATTGGTAGGTGGAGACTGTTGTTCTGTGTCTAACAGAGTGTTATCCTCCCACTCTGCCTGGTTCATGAACTTTTCAATTTCTAGTTTAGGAACATGAGCATATGGGGAGATTTTATTCCTTAATCTGGTTTCTGCAATAATCCCACATGGATCATAGTGCCAAGAGAAACTGAGGATGAACTTCATTTCTTTCAATAGCTTGTTGGCTTCTTCCTCTGCAGCTCTGTTGTTGCAGATGAAAGATCCAATCTGACCTCTGATCCTGAGTTGTTTTTTTCTTAAAAGACACGCAGTGAATGTCGTCTAAATTAATCATCTGCCTAATATATTTCAAAGTGAATATCCTAAAAGGTAAGTATTTGGGCAACTTGTAGGGGGGTAGCTCACATCCGTAAAATCTAATCTCTGTGTGATCCTGGTACAGGTACCAATCCCATGTTTTAGAAAGGTTTGATAGGTGTGGGATCCTTTGAATCTCTTCATTTATTCTGAGATCTTTTTGTCCACTTAGCATTCTTACCACTAGGTAGTAAAACTGGTAGATGAATTGCTTAAAAATGATCTCAGATGATTTATTTCTCAGTAATGACATCCAAGATGTGACCGACTGTGGATTACCGTCTTGGTCGAGCTTCTGTAGGAATAAAGGAAACTTGTCTGATTTGAAAAATATGAACATGTATGCCAGTATTGATGAATACCTGAACATGCCTTATGTAGGAAAACTGAAGATTTTATCGTGAATGTTGTTGGCTAGAAACTGGCTAAAATTGAACTGGGTGGTGGCCTTCTCTTTGGTGGAGAAAATAGACAATAAAACTAGGATGGGTTCGTCCACCCATTCATCTGAATAATATATGAGAAGACAACACATGGAGGAAATGACTTGGTTACCTTTTAGTGAGAAAATGGAGGAATGATAGGGGGATTTTTCTTGGGTAATTGGGCACTCTCATGGAGGAAAATCTCAAATATTTGTGCTCTCTGGGGAAAAGACAAATTTTGGTATATTTTGATTAGAACTTCAATGGTAAAAGGGGAAATGGATTTGGCTCTGGGTACTTGCATCATCTGATCAATGGTTTCAGGTGTAATGGTGAAAAGGGTCTCTCCAGATGATGAAACAGTGGCTCTTTGATTAGGAAGATAGTGCGCCTGGAAGTTGAGGGAGAACTCGGGGAAATGGTAAATTTGGGGAAAAAGATACAGTGGGAGATTGGACTCCCAGATTCCAATCTCGTTGCTCTGGTCAAGGAAGGTATCTATGATCCAGAAGTGCAATTCGAAGAAGTTGAATTCGCACTTTGGCTCTGCAATCAAGTAATTTTTTTCAGCCAGAGGTATCCGATCCAGTTCGACGGGAGGGGGGAGGAATGGATTTTATTTGATCTCTGATGATTTGGATTTAGGCGCCATTGAACCGAATGATACCTGCAACAAAGGATCGTTAGCTGTGTTTACTAGGTGTTAATGGTGGATGTCGATTTAGCAGAATGGAGAACGGTGTGGTATGGTTGCGTCTGGATCGTGAATAGTGTGGTAATGGTGAAAAACGGAATTATGAGGATGAACGGATGTTCGTTGGAAAATTGGATGACGATTCAACAGGCTAACGGTCATGGTTGTCTGCATTGTTTTTCCAACGAGTATCTCGGGGATGAGGTGGAGGGTAATAAATGGGTAACGGGTATATGAAGGTGACATGGAGGGCAGTGAGTGGACAACACATGGATGGGATGTGATAGGTGATGGGTGAGTGGGGTGGGATACGTCAGTCGAGTAATGGAAAATGACAAGTAGGCAGAGATAGTGGAGTGTGACGTCAGATAAGAGAGGTGGTATGAAAAAATGGTTTGTCGATTTACTCAAAGGTCCGAGTTAACACAAATGCACCACGTTAGGATGGGGCCCACTAGGGAAAACCACCAACTCGAACCCCCCCCCCCCACCGTTAAAGATAGAATGGTTGGGGGGGTCTGATATCATCTGTCGGTCGTATATATGAGCGCCTTTTGCTCTGTCGTTGATCTAAGCATGCCTTTTAACATAGAGCGTTGATCACTTTATATCAGAAAAACTTAGGATAGCGCCCTTTTATTGGTTTTTTGCGCTTCTCACCTTTTCATTTTTTGTCACCAAGGGGTTAGAACATAACATTTCTAACTCAAATCCAAGAATTCAACCAACTTCATGTATGTTTTATTGAAAGGAAAGAAAACTAACCTATGTCTTAATCTATTCACCTATCAAATTTAACCCAGATTAAACTATTGGGTTAAAGAATTACTCTAGCCTGGGACTATTTGATCAAGTTTAAACTATTTGATCAAATTCATTCACTAACCTATCTACCTTGTCTAAGATTAAATTGTTTAGCCAAGTTTTATTCACTAATCCTATCAGCATAAATTCAAAGGACTTGACCATGTTTAGACTGTGTGAATCAAGCCATTCTTATTGCATGGGGTTTTATCATTTTTCTTTTCATACCCTCTTTTATTCTTTTTCTTTGCTTTTATTCTTTTCTTTTTCCTTCTTTTCTTTTTCTTTTCTTTCTTTTTATTTCTTTTCTTTCTTTCTTTTGTAAATCATTTGCAGAATGAAATATTATTTACAACAAAAATACAACAAGAGTGGAAATTTCTAGTCACCAATTGATCCTATGAAACATAGTGTTATAACACCTTCATATGAATAATATCTCCCCATTTGACAAAGGGTATCACTCTGAAGTCATATCACTCATTCTTCCCTTGTGACAATCGCTCCCCTTGGAAACATGCCTCTATTCTCTCTCTCCAAGCATTTACCGTTGTATCTGATAAATATCTCCCCCTTTGTCCTATTTATGGTGCTTCCTCGTGTACATCTAAGACATATAAGATAAGCATTCAAAAGCATTCATTTTGGAGTAGAAATTAATCCTAGTCTCTAGCGAAGATAATCAAGGAATTCTCGTGGAAGTGGTCTTGTAAAGATGTATGCCACTTGTTCTTTTGTTCCCACATATTCAAATATGGTGTTCTTCTCTACAACCTGTTCCCATAGAAAGTGATACTTGATTGGAATGTTCTTCATCTTGGCGCTTGTATTATCGCAATAGATTGGAATGGGCTCATCATACTCAACCTATATATCTGTCAAAGTTTGTTTCATCCATAGAACCTGTGTACAACATGTTGTTGTTGCAATATACTATGCCTCGGCTATAGATAAGGATATTGATGATTGTTTCTTGCTTAGACAAGATACTAAACACTCACCCAAGTAGAACTTTTCTCCACTGGTGCTTTGTCGGTCATCTATGCAACCTGCCCAATCTACATCTGTGTAGGCAATAAATGATAGATTCATTCCTTTAGGATACCATAATCCAAACTCTTTTGTTCCTTTGAGATATATGAATATCCTCTTCACTACTAATACATGTGATTCCTTTGGTGTTGCTTGAAATCGTGCCACCTGTCCAATTGCTTGCATTACATTTGATCTGGACATTGTCACATATAGTAAGCTACCAATCATTGACCTGTATTTCCTCTGGTCTGTAGACTTTGAATCATCATCTTTTCTCAACTTGCAACTAGTTTTCATAGGAGTGGTAGCTAGTTTTCAATCTTCCATTCCGAACCTCTTTAACATTTCTATGATATACTTAGTTTGAGAAATAAAAATTCCTTGGTTTCTTTGACATATTTGAAGACCCAAAAAGAAGGATAGTTCTCCAAGTAATGTCATTTCAAATTCATTCTGCATATCCTTTGCAAATTTTTGGCTTAACCTGTCATTAGTACTTCCAAAACAATATCATCAACATAAATTTCAATTAATAAAATATTACCTTGAGTTACCTTGATGTAGAGGTTATTGTCTGAGCTTCCTTTTCATAGTTCGTAGGGAGTTTTGTCATTTTTGTTTCTGAGCATTACTATGTTTTGAATGTGAATTGATGTATGCACTGCATGTGTCCAAAAAATATCTGTCAATTTGGAATCCATTAGCATTGTTCGAGCCATTTCTTGTGTAAGTATCATCCATTATGATAATGTTCATTTCTCTCTGAACCACTCTTTGAACCAATATATGAATCCATGCTCTCGTCCACTGTCATATATTTGTCCAAACATGCTAAGTGTTCTTATGAATCTATCTATGTCCATACTTTCCAAGACTCTACTTGCGCAATTGTCCATAATGTTGACCCAATTATCATCATACTATCATGAAGTCTTGATTAATCTACCAAACTATACTTCTGCTAACTGACTGCTCTAAATTTGACTTCTCAAACTTTTCAAGCTGCTCAAAGGATGGTTCTTTGGTCTGTCACAGCTATCGCATAGACTCCCCCTGTCTAATATTCATATTACTTGGGAGTCTCTAAGCCATGTGTCTCAGAACAATTCATGCTCTGTTGTGTATTCATCATCATCTTCATTGGTAGATTCAGTATCTATCCGATCTCTGACTTCTTTCTTTCTGTCTGTGGATTCATCTTTCACTACAATTCCTGAAAGTACAATATCTTGAACATGTTCCTTATTTACATGTCCTTCCTTTCTTTCATTTATTTTCCAAACCTTTATGTATCCGACATATTTCTTTTTCTCTGTAGAATTTTCTTCATCTTGTTTTATTGCCAATCTTGTGATCTCTGGTACCTGGTCTTTGTTCACCTGTTCTTCATGTTTTCTTATCCATACTTTCTTATATCTGATATCAGTGTTCTCTTTCATGGAAGTATCGATCATGCTTCTACAATCACTGGCCATGTGTCCATAATTATGACATTTGTAACACTCAATGTTACATGCGGACACATAGGCACTTCTTGCTTTAAAATTTCTTTTATAATCCCTACAATCTGCAACCTTATGTCCAAAATTAGTACAATAAAAACAATGACCATAAAAGAAATTTGCATACCTGGGAGTGAATGATCTTCTTTTTGGTGTAGTCCTTCTGAATTTCTTCCTTGACTGATCATGATCATGATTGAAGCTTCTTTGTGGCTTGAACACAGATGGTCTTCTTGAATATGTATCTTCAATGGTTTTCTTAGATTCTGGTTGACCATGATTTATTCCTTTGAGTACTTCTGCATAACTATTTATATTTTCTTCATTCTTCTTTTATGTCAACCTAGACTGCTTCTCTTCATTCTCTGTAACTGATGTGGATGTTTTTATCTATTCAACGTTCTTTTTTAGATTGACAATTTTACTTCTCAATGTGACAACTTCTTCTTCAAGTTTCTCAACCTCTTATTTTGTCTTTAATATCTGAGACTTCATGACTTCTTTTGTTCTCTTCGCTTCTTCAAGCTGAATTTTTAATGTGATTATTTCTTCTTCAAGTACTTTCTCTTCTTGACCAAACTCAGAATCAAGCTGGTTTAGATCGTTAGTTCTTTCCTTAAGATAATCTGTCAATATATTATCTCTCATTTATGCTTCTTCCTTCTGTGTTGTTATGTTGGCTTCCAAACACTTCTTTTGATATTCAAGATTTTCTTTGATCTTTCTGGCTTCTTCTAGCTGAGTTCTTAAGTTCTCGATGACCTATTGGGCTTCTTCAAAAATGTGAACACTTTCCTTTTGTTTCATCAATTCTTTGTTGAGTGACTTGTTTTCTTCTCTTAGTTCATCTAAAGCACTAATCAATTCTACCTCATAATTGTCTTCTTTTTCAATTTGTTTTTCTGTCTCATTTTCTTCATGGCATTCTATTTCAATATGTCCATGTTTTTCACAATTAAAGAAAAAAAACATACCTATGGTGATTATGTACTCTTCATCTTCTGAATATGTTTGACATGGTTGTTGTGAGGGAAATCCCCTTATGGACTAGAAAATAGGGTTATCTTATGCATGCAGCTATGACCGAAAGAAATCTACTTTCTACCTTTGTCCCCAGACTTAAACCCCATTCATTTTCAACAAATACATGGTTTAGACCAACATACCTTGTTCCAGATGTTCGATGTTGAGCCTCCTTCATTCTTGATCGCTTGTTGGAAACTATCCTCTCAAGATTGACCTGCATACAAAACAAGCAACAAACTACACATGCATTTTACCTACAGACTAATGGGTTAGAGATTCAAACATATATTTATTGATCTATGATGAACTCATATATTGGGATGGGAAAAGCATTTATTTATTATTAACTTTGAATGAATCAACTTACAAATGTCGAGACCAGCCACTGCTCCCCGAATCCTGATCCTGGGCTCCTCTTTCAAATGTCCTCCAACTTCTTTTCTTTGTATCTCTTCTTGCAAAAGGATGGCTAAAGGGTTGGGACAATAGGAATATGCAATTGGGCAGAGTTTCTTTACTCTATTTCTCCTCCTCCAAATGGGACCCCTATCCCTTCTTTTATAGGCTAGAAGAAGCTAGGTATTTGGACAAACCCTCGGCCATGAATGGTTGGGAGTTTCAGTTAACTCACCCAAAGCTGTGTGTTCCGTCGGCAACTTTCCTTTTTTCGTGCTTTTGTCAGTCCACGCGGGTTGTTTTAGGTCAGCTAGTGTGTACACGTGTGCAATAATGGAGTAGGGAATGTGGGCCTTTATAAAAGAGGTTTTTTAAAGAGTTGTTCATCAGTTCTTTTAGCAAAGAAGGGATCTGAGATGGCCTGATGCCAGGTAAACATGTATGGTGAAAATTAGGGTTATAACAGATGCCCCCTAATGTGTGAGGTCAGAAGATCATCTGATGGCCTAAATACATTGCCAATCTTTACTCATGTGCCGAACAAGTGAGCCCAGGGACCAGGAATCGGGAGGCGTTGTCTGCAAAAACAACAAATGTCTCACCAAGGCGGGCATACCCATGCTCGGGATAAAATCGAATCATGGCTACCAATCAAATACACTGTAGATCCATGTCAAATAACTATATAAAGTGTAGCCGCGAACAATACACAACAGAGATACATCTCGAAATCAAAAAGATATACATATAGAGTATCCATCTTCTAGAAGCTGATACGGCCTGATGGCTAGAGATGAGATCTTCAGAGCTTGAGAAACAACTTCAAAATCTTCAAAACTCATGGTAGGAGTGTAATATGACTTCACTACCCAGAGGTCTTTGATGGCTCGTCGGTCATGGACTAGATAATCTTGATGATCAGATTGAAGGCTTCATTGATTTCAAACAAGGATTTGATTGGACATTCAGGATGGTCGGGTATGAGGGCAAGAGACAAATTGCAGAGGGGCCGACTCAGGCTTGGTAGAAACTTCCCTTGGACAACAACATGACAAATGATGAGACTTAGGCAGCATGGCATTAATCATAAGTTTACAAAGCAGGAGGCAACACAAACTCTCCATATGTTTGGAAGAATAACCAAACGGAGGAGGACACAACTCTATGTAGCGAGAACAACTTCCTAAGGTCATACTACATCCCAAAGCTTGATGAACAAATGGACAGATGTGATTTATCTAAGGGCGACTCATTATGCTGCCAATAAAGAAAATACTTTTCCCTTTCTCTTTTTGGGGTATATTTGATTTTTTTTTGTCTTTTTCAATAATTTTGAAAAAAAAGAATAAAGGAATGTTACATTACAATGGAGGAATGAGTGTTGCAAACATACAAGTTCAAGGCACAAGGACAAGACTAATGTTCAAAATAATGATACTCGGGAAAAATCCTCCGAGGGCCAAGGGTGTTAAAACGCAGAAGAAAACTGTTACAAGGCTGGCGTATAAGATATGTAAACGCGGTTAACAAAACACACAATGGTAACTTCCTTCGATGTAATTTTAGTGAGCCCAGAGAAGGTAAGCTCAGTGGTTTTTCATATTTAGAGAGTCTGAAAAAACATAAAAGGAGACTCCATTGGGGTACCTTTTTCGAAGATAGTCTAGTCGGTTCGAAAAAGGGATAAACTAGCACCGACAAGACGTCTATTCAAAACCATTTTAACGAGTGTGATAAGGACAAGATCACTCGGCCATTTTTTCATTTTTAAGGAGTTTGAAAAAAGCTTAACTATGGACTCTGTCAGGAATGTTCTTCTGGACCAGTTTAACTAGTGTGAAAAAATAAGGTCACTCGGCGATCTTTTCAATTTTAGGGAGTCTAAAAAGAGCTTAACTATGGACTCTGTGGGGGATACTTCTTCGTAAGTTTAGTCCCTCGGGCCCGAAAAAGGGATAAAATTATACCTGGGAGTACTCTTCTAAAGAACTGAAGTTCCATAGAGTATACCTTTGTTCGTACAGTTGAATGTCCGGACTGAAAAAGGGGTAAACTACTGTCGAACAGACATGACTTCAAATTTCAGTTTGATGAGCATGAAAGGTCACAAGATCGCTTGGCAATCTTTTCATGTTTAGAGGGTCTGAAAAGGGATTAAAAGAAGACCCGTTATTTTTTGGGAGTCCTGAGAGTGAAGTCAAGAGTGAAGAGGAATCATACAAATGAGGTGCAAGATTGTATTCAGGAAAAACTACAAGGACTCCCGAGCCTACAGTGTTTTAGAGACAGCATGGATACCATAATGCAACCAGGATCTACCTAGGGCATCCATGTTCCGATAAGCTCTACCACCAAGTTGTGACACTTTTAAGGAAGTTTTGATGGTTCTGTGTCACAACCTGATGGGATCAATCCTATGTAAAAGGAAAAAGACAATAAGATACAAAAGTCAGGGTAGAAACCTAACCTATATGTTCAAGTAGATCGTCGAAAAAAATTTCCACAGACCGTCGAAAATTACTCAAAACTCAAAAAAAAATGTCCCAATACCCGATCAAATCCCTCCTATATAACTCCTGAATCACTCTAAATGGTTTTTGGTATAAAGAAAATGATAAGGGAGGCCAAAAAAGTGACAAAGAGAGGCCAAAAAATCTATAAATAGAAGTTGGCAGCTCATTATCACCATTGCTGATTTGGAAATTGACTCTGGAGCCAAAAGACCCCCTTTGTCAAAAGCGGTGATTCCAGGAGCTACAATGGACGAAACGAACTTCTGTCTAGACCAAGTAAGTACAAACTCCCTTATCTTGCATTTCATGTCTTTATTTGTGCATTGGGTTTCATTTTTTAGGGGGGCGTCGACCTTTAAAAGGTCGGCCCTAGGTCCACGTGGGTTGTCTCTGGATAGACCGCATGTACATTCGGGTAGATTAAACTCTGCCCACGTGTACACACGACTGTCACCATTACAGCACGTGTGGGCCCCCTTATGGAATGAAAAAGGCATAAAAATCAAGGGTTAACCCTCCTAAACCTTGGTGTTTTGCAGGATGTATGTCCATTGGAGAGAAAGAGAGCATGAAGAGGTAAATGAGTTGGTTGGGGAAGACCCCAATGTTGTGGCTACTTTGATGCAGTGTGGGTTACTCAAGTTTTTCCTATGTCCTTTCATGCAGGCACGACCTAGGCTACTGAATGCCTTGGTTGACTATTGGCATCCGGATGTAAAGGCATTCATGTTAAAGGGGCATTCACTGGTGCCCACGGTCGAGGACATTTACTTTTTGAATGGCCTCTCCAGGAGAGGGGAACCAGTCAATTTCTGGACTTTTCCTACAGGGTCGCATAACATAGCAGAATTGATAGGCCTATATTGTGAAGTTGATACAGACTGCGTGAGCATGCAGGTTCCCATAAGCAAGATCACTAACTTATCGCTACAAGCGATAGTATTGCTTATTGGGCGAATTACTGGTTTTGGGGCTCTACATCAGGCGTCCCATGTACAGATGAACTATGCAGTCCAATGCTTAAATGCACAAGTTTTTTATTGGAGTACCACATTGCTTGAGTGTATGAAAAGACAGTTGACAGATTGTCGTTTGCGGACACATAGGAACTTCAGGTTTGGGACCATTCTATGTTTGTTCTTTTTTGAGAGAGTTCCTAGTTTTAGTCCTCGAGTAGTGGTACGAGGACATCAGGCCTCTCTTTCTACTGTGTGTAGATGGGTAGTATTACTGCCGTGACAGGGTGGCAGAAGGACCAATGAGTCCTTCGATGACAACTTATTTGTGTGGCTATCATGACAGATCCCAGTTATAGAGGATTACCCCTATGCCGAGATAGATTTCTCGAGAGACCCTGAGATACCAGTACCTCCTGGTGAGGAGCGAGGGGAGATGGGTAAGTCTCCACCTTTATAGTTTTTTGTGTTTTAAACATATGTAATTTTTATGTTGTTTTGTTATATATATCATTTTTTTTTTATGCCAGAGTATTTGACGAATATGTGTTCATTGTGTGCAGATGTGGGACCAGTGCGACCCACTGACTATGCGAGGAACAGGCGTCATCCTCGGCCAGGGGCCGCACCTGCCACCGCAGGTGGACCAGCAGTAGCAAGAGATCTTCCAGCCAGGGAGGCTGAGAGGGTATTGAGACGGGTCGAGCGTAACTTTATTGTTCTCACTCGCATGGTCCCGATGGCAAATATTGAGGACCTGCCACCATCTATGCAGCCTCATGTAGTGGGGGCACCACGGACATGGGTCCAGTTGTTTCAGCGTTTAGCCAATGCTGTGGACCAATATAACAGGGCCCACGGGACCTAACTTTAGCTAGACATTTTGACATGCCACAAGCACTACTTGTATATATTTTTTGAGGGCATAAGCCCTGTGACTCGTTATTGGTCCTATTTTTGAGGCGCTTGCATCCATCGGTGTACTTTGGTTACTTTATGATATTATATATGATTGTTTTTTTTGGTATTTTGTGTCTTATGGATCATGTGTGCAAAAAATGTATTTACATGTTTATGTGAATGTTCTTTCATATGTGTGCAAGATGCCAATCTAAAATTTGATTAGCTAGAGTATCTGTAACTTGGTTTAATCTCCTAGGAACATGAAAATATGTAATATAATCAAAGTTTCGTTCTAAGAGACGTACCCTAAGAAATCGTCAGTGTAAAGTTGTATCATGAACCCGGTATACTCTGTTTAACTGAGACACAACCAGTTGAGCGTCAAGATAGACCCGGAGATGAGAGATACCCAATGACAAAGCATCACGAAGCAACTCAATATCTGCACTATACTCGGTGAAATTATTTGTGGTGTCACCTAAGCATATAACTCTGAAAGATAATAACTGGCCTTGAGGTGTAAAGATTACCCAAGTTGCGGAGGCAAGCCTCCGAGTGTGCCGACTAGCACCGTCAGCATACCCAACGAACACCTCGGAATCACTTGGCATCTTCCACAGTGACGAAATATAACATCAACGACATGTCCATAACACTAAAAGAAACTAAAAAAGTAATAGTACAAAGACTATACATATGTTACAAAAAGTTACCCACAGTGACCTACCTATGAGTAATACTTCTTGAGGTAGAGCCCATTTCTAGGCCCCGCCAAAGCATTCCCTTCAAAATCAACCAGACGATAAGCGCCCTTTTTTAAAACCTCTTTTATGATGAAAGGTCTCAACCACATGGGTTTGAATTTTCTTGCCCCCAGGGGGTCCTTATCTTGGTCATAGACCAGGACAAGGTCACCTTCAGAGAAAATCCAAGGATGAACGGACCTATCACACTAACACTTGATCTTATGTTTGTGAGCCTCGTTGGCCAGGGCCGCATCACGACACTGCTCATTGAGATGCTCAAGGTATACTACCCATTATTCAAGTGGAGAAGTATCTGGCAATAATTGTACGACCAACTTTAGAAACGGGATCTGACATTCGATGGGCAAGACTGCCTCCAGCTCGTAAATGAGTTGAAAAGGTGAGAAAGCAGTTGCAGTCTTAACAGATGTTCGGTAGGCCCATAATGTCGAGTATAACATCAAATGCCAATTTGACTTGGCTGAGTTGATAGTTCGCTATAGAATGGTCCTAAGAGTTTTGTTTACAGCTTCCACCTACCCATTTTCTTGGGGGTAGTAGGGTGATGAATGTTCTTTCCATATCCCAAGCTTTGATGTTAACTCGGTCATCATCTGGTTTTGAAAGTGACTGCCATGGTCAGTGACAATCTCCCTTGGGACATCGAACCTTGCTATTATCTGATTAAATAAAAAGAGAGTTGCAGTCTCTCCATCATCTTTAAACATTGGCATAGCTTCGACCCACTTTGTGAAGTAGTCTATGGCTATGATGATATAGCGGTTCCCCCTTGCTGAAGGAGGGTTGCATGTAGTGTAATCAATCCCCCACTTGGTGAAGGGACCAACTGTGATGACAGGAAACATGGGAGCGAGATGTGCCCTCATATTCTAAGAGAAGATTTGGCACGAATGGCACTTCTTGACTGATTTGATACAATCCTTGATAAGTGTCGGCCAGAAGTAACCTACTCGTAGAATATTTTGGGTTGTCGCCAACCCAAAAAAATGACCACCACAAGCTCTGGTGTGGCAATCGTTAAGCATGATAATTGCTTCTTCGTGAGTGAGACATCGGCGTAGAATGAAGTCTACACCTCTCTGATACAATGTATCATCGAGTATGAGATAATTCTTAGCCTGATGGCATATGCGTCGACGCTCATCACGAGAAGCAGTAGTGGGGCACTTCAAAGTCTGGAGATAGATAAGTATATCTCTGTACCAGGGATCCAAAGAGGTGATCAAAAACATATCTCCTCTAATAGGCGACTCTTCGAGCACAAGATCACCAGACTCAAATGGAAGTTCCGAAATAAGTTTTGCGAAGACCAGTGACTTTTTGGACTTCGCTGGAACGAAATCCAAGTCAAACTCTTGGAGGATGACTATTCATCTATTGATTTTTCTGCCTATTACCCGTCGTTTCAATATGTACTGAAATGGATTTACGACAACAATGACGGTGGTCTTGCGAAACATAACATAATGACGGAACCATTGAACAACATGCATTGCTGCCTACACAAGTTTTTCGGTATGATAATAATTGAGTTCCGGTCCTACAATGCCTTGGCTCAGGTAATATATGACATATTCTGAGAACAATTCATCTTCCTGGACTAAGACCATGCCAATGGTTGACTCTGCTACAGCCAGATATAATAGGAAATCCTTGTTATAGTTAAGTGGCCGGAGCAGAGGGGCAGTTGTGAGTGCATGTTTCAATGCCGCGAAAGAGAATTGAGCGGCATCATCCTAACAAAAGGGAACGTCTTTTTTAAGTAAGCGCATAAATCCCTTGGTGATCTCGGCGTAGTTAGCGATAAAGCATCTTAGAAAATTTTCCTTACCCTGTAGACTCTGAAGTTGAAGGATTGTGCGTGGGGGGCGCAACTGAATTATTGCCTCAACCTTGAGAGGATCAACCATGATCCATGTTGCTGACACTATGAAACCTAACAATCATCCTAATGTTACGTAGAAGCTACACTTGTTTGGATTCAAGCGAATCCGAAAGTAGCAACAACGTTCGAAGATAAGTCGGAGGTGTGTGGGATGATCTATTCTCTTGCGAGATCGAGATGCTAAATCATCTAAGTAAGCCTCGACTATATGCTTGAGGTCATAGAAAGCAAAAGACATGGCCCGTTGAAAGGTGGCTCCAACATTTTTTAGACCAAAAGGCATCTTACGATACGCGAATGTACCCCATGGACAGATGAATGTCGTTTTGTGTTGGTCTTCGGGTTTGATTTGTATTTGATTATATCCCGAAAAACTGTCCATGAAAGAAAAGGCTTCACAACCTGCACATTCATCAATGATCTGGTCGATGAACGGTGTGGGAAAATTATCTTTGGGACATTCCTTTTTCAAATCACAGAAGTCAGTACATACACGAATCGTGCCTTGTTTTTTATTGACCGGCACGGGGTTTCACACCCATTGGGTCAAATGGATAGGATAGATAAACCCGGCTTTTAGCAATTTCTCAACCTCAACCTTAATGGCTGCTCCTTTCTTAGGATTAACTGGATGAAGCTTCTACCGAACCGGCTTGGCATCAGGATACGTTGTGATTTCATGTTCAACTATTTTTGGATCGATGCCTGGCATTTCCTCATAAGACTAGGCAAAAACGTCGCGGAATTCTTTAAAAAGATCTGTGTAGATTTGAATCTCTTCGGGGGAGAAGTCAACTCCAATGAAGACATTCTCCATGATGCCAGGGTTTCGGGAGATATTGATCGGTAAGGTTTCAGCGATAGTTTCCATATTACCCTCAGCATAAACCTCATGTGTAGCTAAGGGATGAATAGGACAAGACTGATCTCTCGTCATAGTCACAGTGAATTCTCCCGCTCAATTCAGCTTAACTCTGGGAGTAAGTATAATCTGTGATGAAGATATTCCTAGGGTTTATCTGGACTAGCCATTGCTTCAATTATTGCTTCATCAGAGGGCAAGACTAAATCTAATGAATCGGTGTGAGCGAGAGAACCCTGAGCCCAAATAGGCTCTAGAAGTGGATCGAACTCTTGTGCAGGAGCTAGATCAGTGTGGGTTGAAGTTTGCTGGACTAAAGAGTATGCTACTTCAACTGCAGACAAGGGAATGGACATGTCCGGGTGCCTTGTCCCATCCATCGTGGCTGATGGGGAAGGAAGTATCCATGGATCGTCGAAGTAAGTCATGCAGAACGACAAAACTTGAAAAATCTCAACCTTATGGTGATTGGATATAAACTTGATATCGCCTTGAGGAGGCAGGTGATCGAAGGTACCCATCAAAGATGGGCACAAACCAACCCCTACGTTGACAACACCTGGTTGAGGATTATCAATCATCGGGACCATGGATGCCCCCAATGCAGGGTCAGGTCTGGAGAAGGACAGTTGATCGATGGTCACTATCCGGCCTTCGTGTGGAAACAACAAGACCTAGAAAAATGTAGCAACCACATCTTGCATGGAATAAGTCCAAATCCTTCCTAACAAGAGGTTATAGTCGAGGGGAGCATCGACTACCTCTACCTCGACACACATGGTCTTCCCTCTTAACTGCACAGGGAAAGAAGGAACAATACCATGTGGTCGGAACGAACAACCGTCGAAAGCAGTGAGGAGAGTAGGTGATGGAGACAAAACAGGCTGACCAACGGCCTTCCAACATGCCAACGACATAACGCATGTTGAGGCACCCTCATCAACCACCATGTGGAAGATATTTTGAGTAAAAGTTTTCGTGGGATAAGCCACTACTATCTGAAACGCTACGTGGTAAGGTAGACGAGGTTTTAAGTCGGTTGTATCCAGCATGATTGTACCCGGATTACAAGTCTCGGTAGATCCTAAAGTGGTTAACAAGGCTTTCCTTTGGGAAGGGAAGCTTTGGAGGACCTCTAAAGCGGACATCGCACAGGGGGTTTGTGATTAATCTTCCACCACAGAGTAGTTCTGGGTGGCCCTTGCATTTGGGTTATGAGAATCTTTTTTGAATGCGCCTTTGGTAATGTGTTTTATTGTTTCGCCCAATGTCTTCTCAATCTGTAGAGGAAGAGATGGGATTTCAACTTCTTTACCCTTCTAGTCAATATAAAAGCATCACCCCTCACCATATATACGTTCACGGATGTGGGATTGTTCGCAGGCAGAGAGAGGTCTTGGCTTCCCCCTTTCGTGCTTGCAGAGGCTTGGGTTAGATATTTCCCAAGTTGAAATGGATTGGTCAACACAGTCGGTTGTTGTTGCGTTACAAAATTTTGGGCTTCTGCAAGACGAGGACATAGATGGGTCGAGTGATCTTCCATGCACAAGTTGCATGGATACCTCACCTTCCATTTTTCAGTGTTGTCCCCGCCAGCATTATCGATAGGTTTTTTATCCCCCTTACCCTTCTTTCATTGTTTTTTCTTTCCTTCAAGTTGTTGGGTGGCCTTTGGGTTAGTCGATTGCACTGTGTGTACCTTCGACGTTTTGGTAGGGGGAGCAACCAAAGTAGTAGTTTGGTTGGCCACTGTGTGTTGTATAGATAACTGCTTCAATTGCTTCGTCAATTGCTCACCGGGCTTTGTTTGTGCTGAACCAACAATACCATCAGCATGTAGTCTAGCTCTCTATCTAGTTTTATCTAGTATTGAGCGTGGCGCATCTGGCAAGATGTTGTATAATAAACTGGACTAAGAATAGATGAGCTCAAATTGTTGAGCTCTCATGATGTCATCTTCTTCGGAGAATACTCACGATGTTGCGACGTCTTTGGATAACTGCGGGACCAAAGACTTAAGGAACCACTCAAGCAGGAATGTTGGTGGGACTAGCACCTTAATTAAACTCTTCTGGCATCTCCATTCTCGGATGTGATCAAAGATATGGTCCACTGTCGTCTATTCGAAATTGGCCAGCAGCTTTGTGCTAGCATCGTATCTCACAGGTAACTGGAAATGGTTTAGGAAATCCATTTCCAGCTTGTCGAAGGAAGAGTATCTTGAGCGATCGAGCTTAATGTACCATTTCGCGACACTCCCAATGAGAGTACATTGAAACAATTGCAATTGTACAGAGTCATCTTTCAATGAGTTAGATGAGCACCAAAGATGGAAGGTAGTCACGTGATATCCTGGATCTTGATTAGGCTTGGCTTCAAACTTTGGAATTTCCGAAGGAAACTTCATCAGCATAGGAGGCCAACGCAGATCGTGACAAATAGGGTCATTCAACAACCTTGTCAAATATGGCAAGTGCAAAGTCACCAGGAAGGGTAGTTTGGGTTGTTGGTGATAACCTGGGAAAAAGGGGCCTGGAGTTTGACTGGCACCAGGTTGCCAAGAAAAGTTCGGTTGTTGGCCTGGATTCTGGTAGAAACCATGGCCCTGGCCAAAGCTGTGTGTTCAGTCGACAACTTTCCTTTTTTCATGCTTTTGTAGGTCCACGTGGGCTATTTTAGGTCAGCTAGCATGTACATGTGTGCAGTAATGGAGTAGGGCATGTGGGCCTTTATAAAAGAGGTTTTTTAAAGAGTTGTTCAGCAATGCTTTTGGAAAAGAAGGGATCTGAGATGGCCTGATGCTAGGTAAGCATGTATGGTGCAAATTAGGGTTATAACAATGGTCAACATAATTCTTCTTGA
Organism: Picea engelmannii; assembly: GCA_009831015.1. Classification (NCBI taxonomy): domain Eukaryota; kingdom Viridiplantae; phylum Streptophyta; class Pinopsida; order Pinales; family Pinaceae; genus Picea; species Picea engelmannii. The sequence goes on along the minus strand of ML787693.1, from coordinate 567,393 downwards.
TTTTTATCTGCATCTTCTTTGACATTTTATGAATCTGCGATGGGTGAAGAATATATGTCATGTAACTTATCCCAAAGTTCTTTTGTTGATGAACATTACCAACCTTTTCTCATACCGGATTAGGTAATCCTTCCTCGATGAAATCCATTGCTATTTTTTTATTCTTCTTCAATTCCTTCTTGGTTGCAGTCTTTTCCCTTTTTGAACTATCATATCCTGTAACAACCGATAGCCAAATATAATGTCCCTGTGCCTGTAAAAATAATTTCTTCCTTATGCTCCACATCTCATACTTAAAACCATTCTAACCAATAAACATTAGTACTCCATCCTCAGAATAATTTTTGATCTCCTTCCAGTGGTTAAATTGTTTCCTGAAGGAACCAATTCTAATACCAATTGTTGGATTACTGAGAGGGGGGCTGAATCAGTAATAGAGAAATCTAATCATTTTTAACCATATAATGCAAGTGTTATATCAATGTAGCATTATCATCCAATATTTGCAGAGTAAATAAATAATGAACAAATGATCATACACATACACAGTACACCAGTGTTTTTACGTGGAAACCCAAAGCAGGAGAAAACCACAGAATGTTTTTTCTTATATGTCTTGAAGAATTACATTCATTGGAAGAACCAACTTCCTTTGTTTTCTAGCTGAAACTTTAAGGAGGCTCCAACCCCCTAGTTTCTCAGGCTACAACCTGAGGGAATATCCAACTACCCAATTCTCTGGCTACAACCCCCTATGTTCTTCAGCTACAACCACCTATCATCTCCTTGTCCAACCACCCTGACGTATAAGTAGAATGATGGAACCACTATCACATTATCACTGAGATATATACTACTGTAAACTTGTACCAATCAACCTGCACCAAACAATGTGTACCAATAACCTGAACTATGCATCAACTTGTACCTCAACCTGTTATCTATTAGAAAATATGTAACAGACAGCGAATGGCATGAGTACAGGAAGAATGTACAGAGGATTGTTAGCATATTTACAGGCAGTGTATACTTGTCATTGATGGAAAGTAAAGTAGTGGTGATGGCTTGAGTACAACAGCAAATGATCGAAGGCAGCGAATGAGCGAAAGTCTTGAGAAGAAGAATCTCTAATCGTTGAAGAGGGAGACAGATATCAACCGTCAGATCCAAGCGTAGGGTCCGACCACTGTTGGATCGAGGAGAACCTGCATGGTCTTTAAAGTGAAAGGAGAAGCGAGTGTAATCACGAAATGCGAAAACGCGATATGCGAAATTGCGACTCAATCGCAGTCGTTGAATCAAGCTCAGATTTGGACCGTTGATCTAATCTCTTATCGGAGTTTCGCGAATCGCGACATGGAGTGACAAAAACACTACAACAAGAAATGCGAAATCGCGATATGCGAAATCGCGATATGCGAAATCGCGATATGCGAAATTGCGACTCAATCGCAGCCGTTGAATCAAGCTCGGATTTGGACTGTTGATCTAATCTCTTATCGGAGTTTCGCGAATCGCGATATGGAGAGGCAGAAGAAACTATGCAACATTTACGAAATTGCGATAGGCGAAATTGCGATGTAACAACAACCGTCAGATCAAGAAGTAATCTGGACCATTGATTCGACTTCTTTACTGAATTTCGAGACTCGGGACTTTGAAGTGACAACAAGAATGTCGAAATCGTGATATGCGATATGGCGATTCAATCACAGCCATTAAATCAAGCTTGGATCTGGACCGTTGATCAAACTCCACATCGGAGTTTCGCGAATCGCGACTTAGAGAGGCAAAGAACACAATGCGACAGGAATGTCGATTTCGCGATATGAGAAATCGCGATTTAATCGCAGTCATTGAATAAATAAGTGATCTGGACCATTGATTTGACTTCTTCGTGGAGTTTCAGGGATCGGGATTTGTAAGTGACAAAAACCCTGAACGCCAAGAGTGCCGAAATCGCGATGTGTGAAATCTCGATTGGATCTGAACCGTCGGATCAAGTATTGATCGGAGGGTTACTGTTCTCCCTCATAGTTAACTCCTTAGTTTGGAATCTGTTAGAAAAACGGACTCATGATTGCAAATTAGTTGTCGATCAGTTAGTGTTTCAGTTTCCTGGACAATTGTCTTTCTCTTGCCTAAGGAAATGCGAAGTGGAATGGCCATGTGGGGGAGTATAAAAGAAAATGAGACAGACTGTATGCGGTTGGCAGTGCTGAATGAGAAAACAATGAAACCGTTAAGAAAAGGAAAATGAGAAAATGCGCAGGAAGAGATTGAGCATAGGGGCAGTGGGAGATGAAACGCAGAGCAGAATAACGGAACAAGTTGAAGCAGAGCAAAATGAGAGCACAAGTTGATGCAGAGCACTCCTGTTGAACAGACAGAGGAAGAGAAGAGCAGCACAACAGTGTGCAGAAGACCAGATTTAAAGAACAAAGAAAGATTGGTAAGAACTGATTTATCTGTAAAGTTGAATGTCGATTTATCCATTTATATTCCAGGGTGGTTGGGAGGTGCTCAGGAGGACTTTTGTCCTCAGAGGTTCAAGTGGGAGCTTGAACACAGGAAGTTGTAGCTTCCATCTAGTTGTAGCCAGAGAAACCAGGGTGGCAGGGTGGTGTTAGGGAGAACAAGTGTTCTCTGTTATACAGGTTGGAGCCTATGTAATGGGAAGTTGGTGCTTCCATCCAGTTGGTGCTGGAACATTCAGGAAGTTGATGCTTCCATCCAGTTGGTGCTGGAACATATAGGGAGTTGGTGCTTCCTTCTAGTGGGTGCTAGAAAAACCAGAGAGTTGGTGCTCTCAAAAAAGTTGTAGTTTGTAAAACAGAGGTTGCAGCCTCACATTGAGTTGGTGCTCAATTATAGATGATGTACAGAACATAAAAGACTTCCTATCATTTCAAAGAAGAAGAGGTTTTCTCCCTTTATGGGTTTCCTCGTGAAAAATGTGTCTCTGTGTATACTTTATGTGTGACTGTTCTTCTTTATCTTTACTGTCCATATGATGTATTTGTTGATGACCACATGAAGAAAGATTAATAATTATTAACAGACTTAAAATTGTTTAAGCTCAAATACAACTGATTCACCCCCCTAAAATTGTTTAAGCTCAAATACAACTGATTCACCCCCCCCCCTCTCAGTTGTGTTAATAATTTCAACAATTGGTATCAGAGCGGGTTCCTTTTATTCAAAGGTAGATCTGTAAGCTTAAACATGACAAGTCATGAAGGGACCTCAGCTTCTAAGCCCCCTCTGTTTGATGGAACAAATTTTGCCTTCTGGAAGGTTAGAATGAGAACATATTTAATGGCCTTGGGTGTTGATGTTTGGGATGTAGTAGAGACTGGATATACAAAGCCTGTTGTGATAGCCAACAAGGATGATAAGTTAGAGTTTAGTTTTAACGCTAAGGGGATGAATTCTATCTTGAATGGACTTGTTGAAGCTGAGTTTGTAAAGGTGATGCATCTTAATACTGCCAAAGCAATGTGGGATAAACTTATTAACAGTTATGAAGGAAATGAGAAAGTAAAATATGCCAAACTTCAAACATACAGATTGAAATTTGAACAACTAAAGATGAATGAAGATGAAACAATTAGCAAGTATTTTTTA
>ML787693.1:534323-553236 GCA_009831015.1 Picea engelmannii | reverse complement strand
ATGGGAGGAATCAAACAACCAAAATTTTATGGAGGAAATGTTGTGTCCAAAAGGGGTCCTCATCCAAACCCTCCTAAATAATGATATTGGTTTTCTGGAATTGCAGGGGTATAGGAAGTGACCTCAAGGTTACAACTATCAAATATTTAGTTTGTATTGAAAATCCACAGATACTCTTGATTCAGGAGACCAAAATGAAGGTCGAAGAAGAAACCAGACTTGGGAAAATTATTAGGAACTCAAGTGATTCCATTGTTGAAGACTCTCGAGAGGCCCCTGACAGTTTGTGTACTATCTAAAATAATAAAGAGGTATGTTTGGAATTTTCCTTCAAAACCTACAATTGGATTCTCACTAAATTCTAATCTAGGAAACACAACAAATTATTTGTGATTATTAATGTCTACATGCCAGTTAATCCAGTATATAAATCGATATGTTGGAGATCTCTCCTAAGTCTAAAAGACACTAAATTTTATGTTGATTGTACAAAAAAGAGGGGGAATCTTTGACTGATATCCCTTTTGTGAAAAAATGGATTTAATTGAAGAATGGGATACGTTATATGTCAACCCATAGAGGGGGAAATATACATGGTCAAACATGAGAATGGTGTTGGGGCACATTGTAACACGCTTACATTGCTTCATTGTGCTTAGCAATTTTCTTCAACAAAACCCAATTATTAAATCCTTTATCCTCCCCTAATTTTTTATCATAATCCCATCTCTCTTCATATCCAAGATATCCCTAATTATGGACCTATTCCCTTCCACTTCAATCCCATTTGGCTCCATTACCAAGAAGTGGATGATATGGTTGAGTTGACTTGGAAAACTTGGATCCTTGGTACCTCAGTCTACATATGGGAGAAAAATCTCATCTTAGTGAAGAAAGCTCTCAAGATTTGGGCCAACACTTCCTTTGATCCACCAGCTAAAGAGGAAGAATACATGAAAGGTAAGTTAGAAAATTTTCAAAGAGAACTTGAGCACAAAGAAATCATTGCTCAACTACAAAAAGAAGAAATAGATCTTCAAACTCGTTATCAAAGAGCCTTGAGACATGAAGAAGAGTTATGGTGGTTAAAATATAGTAGTCTATGGCTCTATACCGGTGATAAGAATACCATATTCTTTCACAATCAGGCGAAGGCTAGGAAATCTAGGAATAATATTGTAAGCATAACTTTAGAAGATGGCTCCCGGGTGATTGATTTTTCTAGTATTAAATTTGTTTCCAAAAATAATTTTGATGATTTATTCTCTCAACAATAAGAGGTAGACCCAACCAATGTGGACTCTATGATTCAATCTGTTCCCTCCATTATCACAAATGAAGACAATTTGGCCCTTTCCCAACCTATTACTGACGCTAAAATTGTTTCCTCCATTTGGAGTTTGGAGTCAGATAAATCTATGTGACCATATGGCTTCTCAATCTCCTTCTATAGGAAGTTTTGGGATCTAATCAAGTATGATATTAAGTGAATGTTGCACTATGATAATAAAACTTTAAGTGTAGATTTTAACCTTGTACAATTAATTACTGCAAATGGATTCTTAATAAAAATAGAAAAGATACAATGGCACACACACGCGTGCATTACACAAATATTTTAATCTAGAAACCCAAACCAGGAAAACCAACAACATGTTTAGAGTCGCACCTATAATTCTTATATTATATCATCCTCCTACTTCATTGTTTACAATACAATATATAGGATCTCGCGGCATCCAAAACCCCTAATCCAGTGACCCATATTAGATTACAACCATTGTTCCTTAACCGAAATTACAAAACCATGGGTTGAAAAACCATGTGCCACAAAACCGCCAAAGGAAAACAAATGGCCCCGCCAAAGGTGAAAAAACATCCAAAAAACCTACAGTCGTACAAAGAATATAACACATACCCAACATTCTCCCACTTGTTGTTTTATTTGCATTCATGGGTCATGAGATTTCATGATCAACAATCCAAGGCAGAAATGCCCATTGATCCTCTATACCACGACAACTTCTCAATGCTCAAAAATTTTGTTAATGAATTTGCAACATTCCCCAAAGTGTCCACCTTCACCAACAACATCTTCTTGTCTTCAACCATGTCTCTCACAAAGTGATATTGAACATCAATTTTCTTTATCTTTGAATGATAAGCAAGGTTCTTCATCGGGATTATTTTTCTTTGACTATCACAATCTATCCTTACATCTTGTTGTACCAACCCAATACCTGAACACAATCTTTGTAACCATATTGCTTCATTGATTGCATGAGTGGCTCCCATGTATTTAGATTCTATAGTTGAGAGTGCCACTACAGGCTATCTTTTGCTCATCCAATTGATTGCTCCTCCAAACATGTTAAACACATACCCACTTGTAGATCTTCTACGATCCAGATCTCTAGCCCATTTTGCATCAACAAAGCCATGTATTTTCAACACTTTGTCCAATCTTGGTCTTCCTTGGTAGTACAATCCATAAGTATTAGTGCCACACAAATACCTAAAAACCCTCTTTAATATTGTCCAATTCTCATTCCCTGGTTTTGACATATACCTGCTCAAAACTCCCACTGCATGTGCAATGTTCGGTCTAGTACAGACCATTGCATACATCAAACTACCAACCGAACTAGCATACAAAACATGAGACATGTCCTCTTCCTCTTCTTGTGTCTTGGGACACTGATCTATAGATAAATTTAAAGCTACGAGAATAGGAACCCTGACTGATTTACATTCCTCCATATTAAACCTTTATTGTTGTCTTGACATATTTCCTCAGATTTAACCAGATTTTCATTTTTACCCGATCTCTTTTAATTTCCATGCCCAAAATGAAATTTCCAGCACCAAGATCCTTCATGTCAAATTTAGAGGATAATTGATTTTCACATCCTGGATAATCTTCTTATTGTTTCCTATCAGCAACATGTCATCCACATACAAGACTAAATAAATAATACAATCACCGACTAATTTGAAATGCACACGGTGATTGGCTTTGCTCCTTATGAATCCAATTCCCAACATATAAGTATCAAACTTTTGATACCACATCATTTGTGATTGTTTTAACCCATATAGGGGCTATTTCATCCTGCATACGAACTCCTTATTTCCCTTCATAACAAACACTCATGGCTACTTCATGTAGATTTCTTCTTCCAAATCCCCATGTAGGAATGTTGTCTTCACATACATCTATTCTACTTCAAAATAAAATGAAACAACAATAGATAAAATAAATATAATAAAAGTTAACTTGACAACAGGAGAAAAAATTTCATAAAGTCAATTCCATCTACCTAGGAATAACTCTTTCCTACTAATCGAGCTTTATATTTCTCCATGTTTCCTTATGCATTCAACTTCTTCTTAAACACCCATTTGCTACCAATGGGATATATTCCAATTGGAAACTTCACTAGATCCCAAGCCTCATTCTTGCCCAATGTTGCTATTTCTTCCACCATATCATTTTTCCATAGTTTTCCATCCTTTGAATCCACTGCCTCCCTAATAGTTCTAGGATCATCATCAGTAATAAACAAAGAAAAATTTGAACAGAAATTAGGTGGAGTATACCTTTTTGGTTTCCTTCTTTCTCGAATTGATCTCCTCAATACTAGAGTATGAGCCTCTTCTTCTTCTTCTTCTTCTTCTTCTTCTTCTTCTGTAGAGTTAGATTCATTATCCTTCAATTCAAACTCTATTTTCTCTGTTTATTCTTCCATTGGTAGGACTTCCTATTTGAAAACATATTTGATTTCTCTAAATACCACATCTCATCTAGGCATATACCTTCTTAGTTTATAGGTTCCAAAGCCTATATCCTTTCATACCATATTTATAACCAATACAAATACACTTTTCATCCTTTTATCTAGCTTACTCTTATTTTCCTTTGGAACATGAACTTATGCATCACAATCAAATACCCTGAGATGTGTAAAAGATGTTTTCTTACCAGTATGTACCTCATGTAGAGTCTTGTGACCCATCATTGATGAGGGTGATTGATTGACAAGGTAACATGCAGAAGATGGGGGGATAGCTCTGAAAACAACTTTTTTTTTTTTTTTTTTTCAATTGGGATGGTATTTATGTTAGAGGATGACTTTTCATTATATTATTAGTGGTTGTCTTGATGTAAGGGGTACTTAAGCGGACGTGGCCTATCTAAAGATATGATATAATCAAGCTATTTAGTGTGTAGTGGATGGTACCATCGAGAAAGAACAAAAAGGTATCTCTAGGCTCAACTCACTTTCTTGTTTTGTAATTATTATGATGTTTCCATGACTAACTGCTAATGAGATTCCCTGTTACTCTTTGATAAAGACACTTGACTTACTTACTCAAGCTTCTTAGAAAAATTGTATGAGAGACCTCTAGGCTTGATAGTTATGGTATCACTTCCTTATATAGTGGTGAAGAGTTTAAAGAGCAATTGCTATAGAATGCCTTAAAAATGATAATTTTTCAAAAACACGGCTAATTACAGTAAGTCACTATGCATTTGATGCTTTAGCAAAAAAAAAATTCAAGTATAACAATGTTGTGAAGAAAGATCTTGAAACTATGTACTGCTGGTGAAATAAATACTTACAAAAACCTCTTAGAATTGCCTTATTAACAAAAACTATTTACATATATATAGTAGGAAATCTTTAAAAAAAAAAATCAAGAACAAGGGGGGGATTCCCCATATATTAAGGCCAATACCTTGTCAGCTGACATGACCTGTAGAAAATCCTCTCTGGAAATGGGCTTATGATAAAATTTAAGTCGGTGTCTGTTTACCACAAAGGAGACTTGTCCATCGTCAATTGTTTTAATTTTTACAGCTCCATTGTCATATACAGTGTCTACCTCGTAAGGGCCCAACCAATGGGTGGTAAGTTTTCCTTTGAAGGTTTTTAACCGGGAATCAAACAACATGGCCCAATCACCAGGCTGGAAGTGTTTCTTTTTAATAAACTTGTCATGCCATTTGCTCCTCTGGTTTTGGACTAATATTGTCCGTTGGATGGAATCTTGTCTGATTTCATCCAACTCATTCAACTGTAGGGATCGTTTCTTCTGAGCCTCATCCAGGTTCAATCCTAATTATGCGGCAATACGGAAGGTATTTACTTGGAATTCTATTGGTAAAAGTACTTGTTTCCCGTAAACTAGCTCATAAGGGGTATGCCCAGTGGTATTTCTCCAGGTAGTTCGGTATGCCCACAAAGCCTCTGGGAGCCTATCAGCCCAATCTCGGTGTTGTAACTGAACATTCTTGGTCAAGATGGCTTCCAGAACTTTGTTTGTGGATTCTACCTGACCATTGGCTTGTGGGTGGTATGGAGAAGATTTATAATGTTTAATCCCATATTTCTCTGTCAGCTCTTTCATCAACTTGGAAGTGAATTGAGTGTGTTAGTCAGTAACAATTTCATGAGGGACACCGAAGTGGGTAAATATGTCTTCATAGATGAATTCGACAACAAACTTCTCTATGGCCCTAAATAGGGCTTTTGCCTCTACCCATTTGGTGACATAGTTCGTACAAACCAAGATATAGTTCTTCCTACGGGACATGGGTGAAATTGGTCCGACAAAGTTGAGGGCCTATTTTTTGAAGGGTTATATCATAACTTGGGCTTGTAAAGGCATTTCGTCAGCTGGCATAGGTCTACCTATCATTTGGCAACTATCACAAATTCTCACATACTTGGCAGCATATTTGAAAATTCTAGGCCAATAGTAACCTAAATGTAACACCTTGTATGTTGTACGTTTGTCAGAGAAATGGCTACCACATGGTCCATCATGACAACTTCGTAGTATTTTAGGCACCTCGTCCTCTCGGACACATCTACGAATAATCAAATCAGGACCTGTGCGAAAAATATCATGACCAACCCAAGAGTAATTAGCACTCTGTGTAATAATTTTCCTCTTTTCATGAGGTGACAAATTAGACGGTAACTTCCTAGTAGCCAGATAGTTTTCCATATCCGCAAACCATGGGGTATTGACAGAAAGGGAAAAGAGATGCTCATCTAGGAAACTGTCATCTACAGGGATGTCATCATCCTCATTCTTTATTCGAGAAAGAAAGTCAGCTACTACATTATCCTTTCCAGGTCAGTCAAGCACAATAATATTAAATTCTTGCAATAACAAGAGCCTAGTCACTCGGCCATTAGTTATAGGTTTATTCATGAGGAATATAATGGCGGAATGGTCGGTGTGTGCAAATACTTCATAAACTGTAATGTAATGATGAAATTTGTTAATAGCATGAACAACTCCCAAGAATTCCTTCTCAGTGACTGTGCAGTTCAAATCAGCAGGGGATAAGTTCTTGCTTATAAAATAAATGGCATAGGACTGTTGGTCCTCTTTCTGCCCTAATACCCCTCTGATTGCAGTGTCGGAGGCATCAGTGGATATATGAAATGGGAGAGTCCAATTGGGCCCTCTAATAATTGGTGCCACAGACAACTTATCTTTCAGGGTTTCAAAGGCAGTTTGACACTGCTCAATCCAAACAAAATCAACATCTTTTATCAATAATCCAAACATAGGTGCAACAATCTTTGTAAAATTTTCAATAAACCGTCGGTAATATCCGACATGTCCAAGAAATATTCTCACCTCTTTCTGAGTCTTGGGGGGTGGAAGTCTAATAATGACCTCAATCTTTGCAGGATTGACTTGTATTCCTTCAGATGAAACATGATGTCCTAGAACCACTCCTTCAGTTAACAACATTTTGCATTTTTCATGACTTAGAGATAGGTTCATTTCCTGGAATTTGATGAGGACTTTTTCTAAGTTGTCTAAGGCTTCCTGGTAAGTGTTGCCATAGACTGTGAAGTCATCCATGTAGACCTCCACACAATCATGAATAAGATCGGCAAATATCCCTAATACTTCTCGTTGAAATGTGGCAGGAGCATTACACAATCCAAATGGTAAGACCCTATAGGCATAGGTGCCCCAAGGACAGGTAAAGGTAGTCTTGTCCTGGTCCTCGGGTGCTATAAGAATCAGGTGCTACCCAATGTACCCATCTAGAAAGGAGAAATACTTATTTCCAGACAAGGTATCTAGAACTTGGTCAATGAAAGGAAGAGGAAAGTAGTCTTTAAGGGTGGCCTTATTGAGTTCTTGGAAATCAACACAAATTCTCCATTTATCACTTTCTTTGGAACCACCACAAGCGGGGATACCCACTTACTGTCAGAGATGGGATAGATAAATCTGACATTTAACAACTTTTGGATTTCCTCCTTGAATATATCTTTGAGTGTTGGGTTCATCCTTCTCTGGGGTTGCCTGACAGGTGTCACTTCCCCCTGGGTATATATGTGATGGATGTATGTGTCAGGGTGTATACCCTTCATGTCAGTGTATTCCCAGGCATATTGTTTTTATTTTCCTTTAAGGATATCTACTAATTGTTTCTATTGGTTTGTATCTAGCCCGGAGTTTATATGTAAAAAATTCCCTGGACTAATCTCGTAGGGCATAGTATAAGACATAGCAGGCTCATCTATTTCGAAAATAAAAGATGTTGAAGAAAAAATGGATGGATCTAATTGTTCTTGAAATTTTTCCCCAAACATGTACTCAAATTGGGGAAAAGACAGTGGAAAATCCACACATGTAATGGCAGAAATGAACTGGTTTATCACATTTTCTGTTGTGTGCTCCTGAAGTGCCCTTGCATGGTCACTAGGCAATACAGGTTCTTCCCAGTCTTCGTTCTCATATGGACATTCAAGCCACCATTGATTCTCCATAATAGGTTGAGCTGGAGGGTAAATGGTGAGCTTTTGGATAGAGAGACCATTTGAGATGGTCATTTCTCCTTCTCTACAGCCAATAAATGCATTTGTTGTGGCTAGCCAAGGTCTTCCCAAAATAATGAGATGGCCTTGGGCAAGATCCTTTGAATGAATGACAAGAAAATCTACAGGGTACTCCCATGAGGCTAAAGTAACCATGACATCATCTAAAATCCCTTCATGTATAACCCTAGTCTTATCTGCTAATTCCAAAATGGTTCGGGTAGGCCGAAGAAGAGGTTGTAACTATAATTGTTCCAAGGTAGTAGCGGTCATAACATTGATGGTTGCCCCTAGGTCTATGAGAGTGTTTCCAATGGAGACCTCCTTAATGGTTATGGTCACTACGGGGTTTCCTGGATTCCCATACTTTGCTAGCTTTGGCTGCTCTGATATGTACTCAAAGAGTCCTCCTACCAAATGTACTGTAGGGGGGTCCTTTTGCTTCCTACCTGGCTTCTTAGTAAACAATTCTTTGACTACCTTACTATAGATTGGAATGTATTTAATGGCTTGAAGCAGAGGAATCTTGACACAAATATTTTTCAATTCATTCAAAATGTCAAATTCCGGTCGGGTAGTAGGTTTCTCGATTACCAATCGGTCTGGATAAGGAGGGACCTTCATAATCTGTGAAGGTTCATTTTGGGGAAGCTTGGGTTCTTGATTCTTCGGGATAATAACATCTTCCCACCTAGTGTCATCTGTGGGTTGTTGGGTGGTTTCTTCTTCTTCTTATTCCTGGATGACTACTAAAGGTCTCTGCCTATCTAGAACTTTTCTCAATCTTAGTTGAATTTCCTGTAATGGAACAGGAGTAATAACATATGTCGGGAAGGCCTGCATCTCAACATTTTTAAGACGTTGAGGGGGCTTATTATTAGGATTCGGAACTGGCTATGCCGGTAATAGTGTCGGTTTTGGGGAGCTTACATTTTGAAATTGTAGCAGTTGTTGTTGTGGGATAGGAAGTAAAGGTGGTGGAACAAAACCTGGCAAAAGTTGCGGAGTGTTCGATGAGAGCTGAGGATAAGGATGGTTGTACATAGGGATAGGTGGAGCTTGAGGGTTTCCTTGGTTGTGTCCTCCCCTTCATCCTTGAATCCAAGGATGTTGGTACTGAGTAGACCAGTTTTTCCAACCTGGTGAGTTCCACTGTTGTTGTTGATAATAGGGTGGAACTTGAGACTGTAGATCTGGGTATGTGGGTTGATTCCTAGGCTACCATGGCCTCCTAGGTGCATAAAAAGACTCCCCAGGATCTCCACTCCTATAGATGGATAATAAACTGGGCAATGATGGACATTTTTTCAGTCACATGGTCTTTTGTACAGAAGCCACAAACTAAAATGTTATCTAATGGGCACTCCCTTGAGGAATGCTTCCTCCTTCATCTTGGGTAATATATTCTCATTGCTGCATTTTCCTCCTCCTGTTTCTTTTTGAGTTTAAGAGTATCCAGCTGGGAACCTATTGTGCTTAAGATGTCAGTCTTAAAGTTTTGTAAAAGGTTCCCTATCTTTTCTCTCGTAATACCACTTGAACTAACTGGTTTTAAGCTTCTATTGTAAGGGTCCTGAACATTCTTCCATGTTTTGGCTCTACTCCTTGAGTAATTTTTACACATTTCACATATTTCGGAAAATGGTTTAGGAGAGATGCCACCTGATGCCATCAGGTTAAGCATCTCTAAATATTCTTCTGAAATTCTCTTAAGGAAAAGAGCCCTAATTGCATCCTCTGGGAGGTCATGGCATTTTGACTTCTGGGAGATATAACCCAATATTTCCATATAATCTTCAAGGGTCTCGTCTTCTAATTGTTGGATTTTAAAAATGTCATTACGAGACTCTCTAGTCTTGCAGTAGTCTTGGTACTTCTTGAGAAATATGTCTTTCATGGCTTCCCAAGACCTAATATTGGATTCTCCCAACCCCATGAACCATCTTAGTTCATATTCTTTGAGGGTGGTAGGAAATATTTTTAATTTTTGGGCATCTTGTATGTAGTTGTAACTCCTACACAAGATGTCAAATTCAAATAGGAAGGTGTCTGGATCTTCACTGTTTTTACCATAAAAGGTAGGCAATGCTGAGAGAGGAATATTCTTCATGTTGACATTTGGAGTGGTGTCTAAAATCGGAAACCCGAAGGTAGTTTCGGTTTGGTTTCCAGTTTCTTCTTCCTCCCCGTGTTTTACATTGTTATGGTCCTCCTGATCATCCATATTGGCTTGGTTTCCAAAAAGAGAATACCTAGGTGGTTTTACTTTGAAGAAAACAAGGTTTCCCTTTGATTGAAAGGTCTTCCTATGGATTGGATATCTGGGACTCTACTTGAGTCGGTTGAGACTATTGGTGCCAAATTTTATGTGTCAATTTGAGAGATGATTACATTGGTTGAACTACCAAACAAAAGATTCACCTGTTCGGGGTCTACGATGTCCTTAAAATTAGGGTCCCCTGGTGGCGGTGTAAAAGAAAAGGATGTATTGTTTGGTTCTGTGGAAGACTTGAGTGGTCTTGCCTCCTGTCCTAATATGATTGATGCTTCAGTTTCTTGTTCAATAGTGCTCCCGGTGTTAGTCCCTTCAGAGACTATTTTAGCTCTTTGAGTCGAGCTAGCTTCTGTTTTTTGGTATCGGTCTGCGGATTTTATAAGAGGAACGCTCCTTCCCCCAAAGAGATCAGAAGGAACCATGGTTGAAAGGTATGATTTTGATTTAATGTATCTACCTTGTGGGTCTCTAGGCCTATACATGAAAGAAAGCAAAAAGAAAAAGAAAAAGCTACCATTTGGTTTCTAGGTCTATTCATGAAAGAAAGAAAAAACTACCATTGGGTTTGGGGGAACCTGCTATAGCATATTTGTAGGTTCTTACCTCTCATATTAAAGTTCCCCCGCCACCAAACTAATGCTAAGGTCTAGAAATGGTCTAATTCCTAATTACTTCTTACCTTGAGACAACTCCCCGACAACGGCGCCAAAATGTTAGGTGATTTATATGTACTAAAAAAGACACTAAATTACCCTCAATTAAATTGTCAACCCGGGGTAAGTAAACTTATAGTTGTAGCAAAATATATGCCAAAGGTAGAAGGATGGTAGGATTATAGTATAACTAAGGAAGGCAACTATCTAAGGCTAATCTACTCAAACAAAGCTATCTAATGAGAAAACCCTACTAAGCAAAATGAAACTAGGTAACCTAAGTACTTTTGGGCCAAGGACTGATGGATAGTTCCTAAGAAAGCAAGTAAAAACCCTATTCAAAGCAAACTAGTTCATGACAGTAAACAAAGGTAAACTACTAAGCATACTAAGCAAATGATGGAAGCAAACTACTTTTAACTTGCCAACCTACATTCAATGAGAAACTACCCTATGAAAGAAATTAAATAAGCAAGTAAGCAAAAGCACCTATCTAATCTATTAAAGCAAATAGACATGTAAGCAAAGGCACCTAACTAACCTACTAAAGCAAAAGACAAGTAAGCAAAGACAACTATCTATCCTACTAAAACAAAGGGACAAGTAAGCAAAAACTTCTCATTGAACAACTAGCTAGCCTAAGAGGCAAGTGAAGTAAATGCCTAATGCAAAACTATTTCTAATGCGTGAAAGGAAATCTAAATGCTCGATGCAATGCATGAAAGGGAATCTATTCTATTGAAAACAAGAAAGACTACCAACTAAACTTATGAAAACAAGAAACTATCTCTTCTAATCTACGAAAGCAAGAAACTATCTTTAATCTATGAAACACTCAAATGTAATGTTGGTGGTTGTGTGAATGCCTTCGGTGGTGATAGATGATATCTCGATGACACTTGACAACAAAGGACATTCTAATGGTATAAGCTCAATACTAATTTCAATGGCAAAATGAAAGGTGTGAAGTAAACAGTCCAATGAAAACTTAGCCATGATAAAAGTAATGTTAAATACTCTTCATATTCATGTATAAACCATCAACAACATAATGAGATTATCATTATCTAACTAAGAAATTTAATTGCATTTTAATCTATGAAAGGAAATTGCGTGAAATAAAACTATACTATGTTTATTTTAACCATTCAAACTATGATAAGAAAATGAATTAAAAACAGAAATTAAATTATTATATTAAGAAGTAAATTGACAATTACATTAACCAACAACTAAACAAATGAAATCTATCTAAAACTAAGACAAGCAAACTATGATTAAGAACTAGAATTAAATCTATCCATCCATCAAAGATCCTTGTCAAAGGAAACCCAAATAAAGCTCTGTTTTATTCTAAAAAATCTGTTTTAAACTTCATTGTAAGATGAAAAATAAAAGCGTAATCTGGTATCTAAATGCATATGGGGTTAGTGTAGAGACTTGCAATTCTATTCCTAGCCTACAAAACTAATTCATGCTAACATAACCCATCACACCAACCTGCAAAAGAACAATAAAACAATTAAATCATAGCTAGCTAATTAAAACATGCATGTACAGGAAATAAAAGACAATTTAAATTATGAAATGTATAAACAACACACTAATCATCACCAGACTGCTGGTGGGCCCCCCGGCAAGTCATGGCTACCTTCTACAAGCACACCATGAACTTTAGCAGGCCAAATTCACCATGAAAGTTAAAAACACAGTTCTAGCACTATATTGGCAATGTGAAAAATCAAAAACAGAGTACAACGAGTTTATCTCCAATCTGATGGCTATTCTACTTGCTTAACAATCTAATGACCATCCTGATCGTATTTATAGGTTTACAAACCAAGTGGTCGACCACAGGAGGGTCGAACCACCTCTAAATTCAGCAAAATACAATAAATGCGACCATAACTAACATAACAGAGGAAGCCAATAATCACCCTCTTTGGACAACTGAAATCGAGTTGTCTTGAGCTTAGTAGCTGGAGGGGGCGATGACAAACAAAACCCATGTGCTCGATTTGTCCATCACTAGCCGCCAATACCATAACTTCCAACTCGCCTTGCGTTTTTGTGCAATACTGGATGCTGGAACGAGTGTCGGATTGAGTACTGGAACAAGTGTTGGATCAAGTGTCGGATCAAGTGCCGAATCAAGAAACATGGTGTGTTTTTCCCTGTAACAGCAGAAAAACATGAATTAACTCTTGGAAGCATAAAAACATGATAAATTAAACTTGATTTAATCATAAAACACGAATTACACGTACCTTATGCCGATTATACCATTTTATCATAAAATTCTTCAAAAGTCTCCTTTGAAAGATGAAAAACGCATATGTACATATGGAAAAAAGTGTATAATAACATCATGAAAATGACCATATCTTGGGCCCAGCATCTGCGTTGAAGTTTGTTGGCAGCCATTTCGCATTTTATCCTATCCTTATACGCTGCCTACACAAGTTTTTTGGAATCCTTGATTCTCATCGCACTCTTTTGAATAAAACAACACTGTCATTTTGCACATTAGCACACCTACCTTTTGTTTTCGTTTTCACGACTGCAAACGTGAAAACTTTGGTTCAAAGTCATGTCGATGGCATTGAAATCGTCACTGGATTATTATGGTTACTCTTGTTTAATGTGGTCATCTCGCCTCTAACTCAATGACAGTCGCACAGTTGGCAAGACACCAAAACCTTTACTCACTTGGCTTTCTTTTGTTGTTAATATGACTTCATTTTTATGAGATTGTGATGGTATTCTAATGATTGTGATGCAATGATACTCTAGTAGTTATGATTGAGTCCTTGATACATTGGTGGTTTCATGTTCTATTGTCTTTGGTCAAATTCCTACGTGCCATGGTTTCATTAGAATGCATTAACATAGTGATTAAACCCATGGCGCAATGGTTTCATACAAAGCATAAG
The DNA here is from genome assembly GCA_009831015.1 of Picea engelmannii. Lineage (NCBI taxonomy): Eukaryota > Viridiplantae > Streptophyta > Pinopsida > Pinales > Pinaceae > Picea > Picea engelmannii. The sequence continues at coordinate 539,516 of ML787693.1, read as the reverse complement.
TTTTATGGTCAAATCTTTGGTGCTAAATTCAAAATGTTGTTTTAAATCATGCAAACACTATTGCTTGTGCAAATATTTGGGTCGACTTACCATAGTTTTCAATAATTGTTTGATTGGCATTGCTTTTAACACATTGCAATAGTGATCACCATAGCATCGTCGATTGTACATTTGATACGAATGTTTTGCATGGTTCTGTTTCATTCCACCACCCTCTCACACTTAGGAATTAATGCTTGCCTTGTATCTCGGGTTACCTCTATTGGTTTCGGGGAAGTCTGTGAGCTTGCGGTCCTGCGTATACCCTGTCCAAACCCCTGTATGTTTACCCTTCTCACTGTGTGTTCTGTCCTATGTCACCTATGGTGCGCATAGATCCTAATGGCATCCAAACACTCCTGCTATTTGACAATGCTCGTGAAGACCTGGAGAATAGTGGCTGGCTAGTTTTTATCCAAAAGTTTGAGGGTTTCAACCTTTCGGTCGCCCAACATTTTTCCCTCACGTTCGACGGATGCAGGGTTAAGGTTGGAGATATCCAACTCGAGCTAAATGAGGAATTCCTCAGCTCAGCTACAGGCTTACCAGCTAAAGGGCAGAGGTGGTTTAAGAATTTAAAAGTGGACGAGGTGCCATGGCCGCTCCTATTCACATCGAGGAAGATTGTTAGTTGTGATAGAGGTATGCCTGTCGCTACCCTCAAGTCCAGATGGCATGATCTTTTAGCAATTGTTAAGCAATTCATGACTTGCGAAGGTCATTATGGTTTGGTGTTCCTTTATCATCTTAGGTTGCTTATGAATTTTATGGACTACCCTTTGAATACGCAGCCTCTATAAAATGTCCAAACGATTTAAGCGTGAGAAGGCTGATAGCAGCCTTTTCCATCACTGCTTGATCAAAATCGTTATCGTTCATCATTTGAAGCTTAATGGTGACTGTTGGCAAGCCTTCCTATCAAGGAATGGCTTTGCCACTCCCAAGTGTGTCCAAGTGGACAAGGTTGTGGACACTGAAACCCTGGTTGGGCCTACCCTACCACCTCCTGCCCTTCTACCCCCTGTCAAACCCTCGAACTGCCCCAACATTGATTTACCCGATACCATGGTCGACTCGTGTGCTAAATACAATACTAATACTATCAAGAGGCCTGTAAGGAAGAAAGGCAAAGGTGATACTGGTGTAAATAGTAAGGGAAAGAAGAATGCACGATGGATATCTAGATGTGCTCGGAACAAGCCCAAGCAGAGCACTGACCAAAAGCCTATTGTTTTGAGAAAGGATTCAGACTTTGAGATTGAACGCTTCTTGACCAAGGGATACCCTTATTCTCATGGCCTATGTTCTGTGGAACCCTACGACTATGTTTCCAACCTACCTCCATGCCTCAAGAATGACCCTAGCTTCCCGGGAATTAAGATTGGCAGTGAAACCCCTGGTGACTTGAATGAACCCTCACCTGTAATGCCAAGGCCCGATCAACCATCGTGTACTCAATTCAATTCATGCCTTGAACATTACTACACAGATGTTCCCCTGTTGCAATCTAAAATTAAATCATTAGAGGAACGAGTTATTATGTTGTCAAAGGAAAGAGACAGGTTACAAGCCAACGAGAAGAAGCAAAAGACTATGGGTTCAATTGTCTTCAAAAATGTTGAGGCAGCTACGTCCTTTGTCAACTCAAAGTTATCCTGACCGAATCGTTTTTCTACAGCCCAGGTATGTATTTCAACATCGATTTTGAATGATTTGGTTAGCCGATTGTGTTCGCTCCCATTTAGTTATGTTTGTTTAAATAGATTTTAAAACGATTCTGTTATTTTGATTTTGTTTTGAATTATGTTTGCATTGAAGATTTGTTTGCTAAAATCGTATAGCTATGTTTTGATTGAACCGATTTAACACGATTTGATTGCTCTTGAATTAGTAGAACGATTGTGTCGGCCCTGAGTTAGTTCGATTCAGTTCTGTTTGGTTTGATCCAGAAACGATTCTAATGTTTGAATTAGCATAATCTTTTGTGTATGCGATGCATTAATATCAAAGATTGGTTTGATAAATACAATGTAATCTATTGATTCGAAAAAACGACTCTGTTAGTTTTGGATTTAAAAACGATTATGTTAAGTGTTGGATTGACATATTGTATCTATATTGAATTCATACCAAAGATTTGTTTGATATTCGTTTATAGTCTGTTTCGATTGAAATGGATCCAATTATGATTTCGTTTGTTCTCAATTTGCATAAAATTTTTGGTTTGTTGTGGCGTGAATGATTTTCTTTGTTTTGAATTAGTAATTAAAGGTTTGTTTAATAGGTCGAATGTATTTTTGCTATCATTTGCATTGATTTAAAATGATTTTGTTTGCAAATATGACCAGCTACAGAATCATGAGATTCTGTAGCTAGTCTTCAAATTTAGATTTTTGTTAATTTTACAAATAAAACATTATCTAAACTTGTTTATTCTTGTCCACCTACAGGTACCTACGAATTTCAATGGCAAATTGGACATGCTGTGGCAGTTTAGAACATGATTTTTGTGATATAGTTTTGTTTTAAGTTGTTAGTCATAGGCAGAAATAGGGACTTGGGAGATTGTTCCCAGATTTTTGTAAACTATTTTTGATAATTCCCACAGGGATGTTTTACCCTGTGGCCTTTATATACTCATTTATTTTTGTAATGAACCCATCATTGTTGGGAGAAAAAATACTATGGATATATGATCATACAGACTCGAATGGAAGTGGATCTTTTGTAACAGCTTTAGCTTTCAATTTATCATACTTTCGTTCAAGTTTTGTGCGTTTTAATTTGTGATTAAGTCATTGACTACTTTAGATATCAAGACTAGTTACAGGTTGATGCGTTATGATTTAAATTATGTCCATATCTGATGTATCCCATTTTTAATACAGAAATTACTCTGTTTCAATTTAATGAGTAAAGGTTTATCTTCTTCATTAAATGAACTGTTCTGTACAAATCTTCGCACAGGGATTTATCTAATTGTGATGATTTGTAAATTTTAAGATTGTTGTCGTTTTATGTCTTGTTTGTTCTGTCGTCTATATTCAAAGAGCACTGTTGCTTCTTGTTTACAAGAAGCTTGGGGTGAATCTGGTGCGGGTTTCCTCCCATCAAACAGCTAAAACGAGTATTGTGCACAGGACAAATAGGAAGTGTTACTTCAGGTTAGTTCGTTATTTGCAATTTAATAGTTAATAAATTAGAGAATTCTCATTAGTTTAGATAGATACATAGTTCAGTTTTACAGTTAGTATTATTATTTTAATTTCTCAGCTTAGATAGTTTTTATTTAATTTCTTTCTCATAAAAATTATAAAAAATCAAAAATAATAACTTTACTGTCGTAAGACAGTTCAAGAATGATTTTCGCAGGTTTTTCTATTTAAAATTTGTAATATGTAAGTACTGTAAATATATAATTGAGATATAATTATGTTGACAACTGAACAATTAATTTCATAGAATTATTGTTGTATAATACTAGACAGTAGACTGTATATATGCTTAGATTTGTATATAGTTCGTTGTAGTTGCTTTTTTCTCATTTAGATTAGTTCCTTTAGTTTAGTTTTCTTTCATTTTCCTAGGACTTAGTGTTAATATTATGGTAGATTTGGGAGGTATGAACCTCTATGATGACCTATGACGAGACTAGAATCCTCCGGAAGGAAGCAAAGAATTGAAGGAAACCCTAGACAAGTTGTCGGCTGAACAAATATATTTTTATTGAATTTATTGATGCCCAGAAGAAGAAGTCGGCCCAGTTAGACTGGCCAGGTCGGCCCCATTTAGACTGGCCAGTCCACTATAAATACAAGGCGCTAGTTTCATTATTTTTCATCTTAGCAGTTGCAGTGAGAGCAATATCTGCGCAGGCAGTTGTAGGCAGCAGCAGTTTGGTGCGTAGGTTTTCTGGGAAAGTTGGGAGAGTGGTGCACTATCTTCTGGGTGGGATCATCTGTTCAGTTTAGTTTCTATTCTTTGCTTGGTGCATTTAGCCTCTCTTGGCTATAGATTGCAGCCAAAATTCTCTTCTCGGTCAAGGTCAAGGTGCTCGGAGGGTGGCTTAAGGCCTGTGGTTGGGTGATGAGGGTATCGTTAATGGTTAAATGAGCACAATCCTCTATATTATAACAGGTTATGGGCCCACACACCCTTCATTCAGCCTAAAACGCTGGAAGGAAACATAACCAATAGGTATTGAGCTCATTGAGGAACTGCTGCTAGGGTTACTAGCAGGAGCAGCTTCCAAAGAACTGCAGCTAGGGTTACTAGCAGTAGCAGTTGCAAAAACCCTAATTCTTAGATCCGGCACCTTGTGATGGAGCATCTTTCTCAAGGAGAATATATCTAGATGTGCCCTAACTCAGCGCACCTATTGACTTTCTCAGAAGAGATAAAAGATGCAGTTGAAGTTTTGGATCAAGGCATGACCAGTTATCAGTCAACCGAAGACATGTGCGAAACAATCAGTCTCTTACATTACTCAGCACTTACCGAGACAATTGAAGATGATATGTGGATAATCGACAGTGGAGCTTCCAGGCACATGACGGGAGATCAAGCTAGACTCTCAGATCTAAATGAGAGAAAGACATCATACAAAGTGGAGCTTGGAGACAAAAGCACCTACCCCGTCGAAGGATTTGGACAAGCCTCCATCAAATTGGAATCAGGTAATCATGTTCACTTAAGCAATGTTCTATATGTACCTGGTTTATAAAAGAATATTGTATCAATATCATGTTTAGATGAAAAAGGAAACAGAATAGCCTTCATAGATGAAAAAGTGTTATCATGGCATAAAGATTCCAGCATAGAAGATGCTAGGGTTATTGGAAGACGTGAAGGGAATCTATATAGACTACTAGAATGACATGAAGAATCCCTAGTACATGATGAAGTCAACCCTAATGAGCTTTGGCATAGAAGGTACGCTCATATCAATTATCAAGCATTACCTTTCCTTAGGAAGATGGTTGAAGGGATACCAGAATTGAAGTCTACACATGAAGGAATTTGCAAGGGATGTGCCCTTGGGAAGAACATTAAGAAACCATTCCCAAGCAGCAACAATAGATCTAAGGAAACCCTAGATCTAATACACTCAGATGTTTGCGGTCCAATGCCAGTCAAATCCTTAGGAGGAGCTCT
>ML787693.1:508668-518934 GCA_009831015.1 Picea engelmannii | reverse complement strand
CAGCGACTTCCCATTACGGGGAGTGGTCTAGGACAGTCATTCTTCTTGGCAGTCACTCTGAGTAGTGGTCAAGTAGAATGGTCCGCCTCGTCGGGCAGTCATTCTTTCGAAGTTCACAGTTGTGAGCAGTTTCGAAGAATCGTTCGTTTGGAGGTTGATGCAGGACAGACATTCCTCGAGGGCAAACTCATTCTTTCCAGGATACACTTTCTTTAGTGTTGAAGGAATGGCCCAGGGTGGGGAATGGTCCAGACAGTTACTCCTCGAGGGCAGACTCATTCTCTCCTAGCTACACCTTGTTTGGTGTCGAAGGAATGGCCCAGGGTAGGGAGTAGTCCAGGCTCAGCAATCAGGGATAGTTATTCCTCGAGGGCAAACTCATTCTCTCCAGGATACACCTTGTTTGGTGTCGGAGGACTGGCCCAGGGTGGGGAATAGTCCAGGACAGTCATTCCTTAGGGAAGACTCATTCCCTCCAGGTTACACTTTGTTTAGTGTCGGAGGAATGGCCCAGGGTAGGGAATGGTCTAATCATTTCTCGAGGGCAGACTCATTCTCTCCAGGTTACAATTTTTTTAGTGTTGGAAGAATGGCCCGGGGTGGGAAATGGTTCAGGTTCAGAAATCAGAAACAATCCTTCTTCTTTGGTTGAGAAGAATGGGGCAGATAGCCTATTATTGATATTCTATGTTGAGGGCATACATTCATACCTCACAGATGTGAGTGAAAGATTGGCCCAGATGATTATTGTTGATATTATATACTGAGGGCAGACACTCTTTCAGATCTCACAAACATGAGTGAAAGATTGGCCCAGTTGATTCAGTTTTATGATAACATTGTTTCTATGCAGATGAAGACTACTATGGTGGCAGACATTCTTTCAGATCTCACAGATGTGAGTGAAAGATTGGCCCAGATGATACAGTTTTTATCATAACATTGTTTATATGTAGGTTGTTATTTGTTATGAAGGACAGTTTGTGATTGTGTTTCACAAAGTCTGAGTAGTTTTGTACTACTGGAATAGACACAGGTGTGTTCTATAAATTGATATTGTACCAGTTATCATAGGAGATTATCCAGTCGGATAATAATGACAGGTGCTCGTGGTGCTACCAGTTGAATGGTCTGTTGTGCTCAAGACCATACCTCCCTAGCTAGGAGGGAGTGTTAATATTATGGTAGCTTCGGGAGGTATGAACCTCTATGATGACCTATCACGAGACTAGAATCCTCCGGAAGGAAGAAAAGAATTGAAGGAAACCCTAGACAAGTTGTCGGCTGAACAAATATATTTTTATTGAATTTATTGATGCCCAGAAGAAGAATTCGGCCCAGTTAGACTGGCCAGGTCGGCCCCAGTTAGACTGGCCAGTCCACTATAAATATAGGGTGCCATTTTCATTATTTTTCATCTCAGCAGTTGCAGTGAGAGCAATATCTGCGCAGGCAGTTGCAGGCAGCAGCAGTTTGGTGCACAGGTTTTCTGGGAAAGCTGGGAGAGTGGTGCGCTAGCTTCTGGGTGGGATCATCTGTTCAGTTTAGTTTATATTCTTTGCTTGGTGCATTTATCCTCTCTTGGCTATAGATTGTAGCCAAAATTCTCTTATCGGTCAAGGTCAAGGTGCTCGGAGGGTGGCTTAAGGCCTGTGGTTGGGTGACGAGGATATCGTCAATGGTTAAATGAGCACAATCCTCTATATTCTAACACTTAGATCGGCCAACAGAGCCGCTAAACCCATCGGGGTGGATCATCCCAAACGGCTTGGGTTATTTAGACAACCCCGGACCGGATCCACTCCTCCAATTGATGAGTGTTCAATTTCGCCCGTCAACAAAGTTGTGGGTACTTCTATGTTTGGGATCTCTCCTCCTCCTGCTAGTTCTTCCTGCGTAAGAGAATTTGTTTCCTTCTGTGCGCTTCCATTAGTCACTTCGACGTGATCCTTCTCCTACGTTGTTGGATTTTGTCTAGTTTTTATCACTATCGCACTCCCTTCTATATCCTTTTCACACTCAGCATCCTTCCTTGTATTAGTTATTGGACTATTTGATTTATGTGACATGCCAACTTCTATTGGTTGATTACCTTTATGTCCCTTCGTTGAGGTCATTGGTACTTTCCACTCATCTGGCCAGTCTTTCATATCACATTGAACTTCCTATCCTGTCACGCAGTGCCTCATCTGCAGCCAATTCTTCTTTGGCTCCCTTTTTTCCTGAATCCATACATTATGCCTTGATACCTGAAAATTTGCTTTATCCTTGTGCTCCTCCACCACTTCTAGTGGTATCCTCCATGTATCATCCACCTTTTCCTATATCTCTTCCAAATATATCTCAAATATACCGTAGTTGGCCTTCCTTTCTTTTGCAACTAAGGTGTGCCATAATGTTTCATATTGTGTTGCACGACACTTTCCTATTCTTTGAAAAAATGTGTTGTATTTTGGGTGTCTCCATCCCACCAATGTTATGAGTATGATCAACCACGAGTAATGAAGCTTTGTTCCTAAGTCTTATGCATATTTTCAATCATCCAAAAATAGATTCAATAAATATGGACTCCAGCTAAGTAAAGTCCTTTTTACGCATTGCACGACTACTGCTATCACTCATGTTGGTGCCTCTTCCTTATGACACTTTCTCAACAATTTACATGTCATTAGCTTAGTTTCCAGTGTTTTCACATGTTCACTGATCCTATTAATTACAATTCCCTTGTACCCTCTCATTGTTCCATACGTCTTCTTCATTTCCTCTGCCAAGGTCTTCTCCTTATTTTTGTCATCTAGATATTTCTCATGTTTCTCTCCATTAGTTGGAAGACCTGTGATTGTTGCAATCAGATCAACATCGATTGATACCAACCTGTCCAACCATAGAATATCCCCATGTACTAACTCCAACAATTGTTTAATTCAATTATTCGCATCCTTGCCTCATCCAAAACAAGCTATTTCTAATAGGTTTAGTATCCCTATGTTATACGACCATGTAATCCACTTATTTGGTTCTAATATTGGAACTCCTAACACACTTATATATTCTCTCAATGTATACATGCGGCTCAAATTTAGGGAATTTATCGCTATATGCTATGTCACGGTCTGCATACCTCAATTTTTATACACATCCTAATATGTTAGGAAGAATTGTCACTCCTTCTAGTGTGCGCAGTAGTGCTATTGTGACTTTTGCTTGCTTGTGTGGTGACCTCTGTATCGGTTGTTTCCCCTTCCTATTTTATGTCACAGTGGATGGCCTTGATTCCTAGTGCACATCCTCTTCTTCCTCTGCGTCGAAATCTGGTTCACCTATAACATCTTCCACTTGCACTTGTTCTTCTGTTTGCAGTGTTATCTCTACGACATGTTGTTTCTATACTTCGGTTTGCGCCCTAGGCTCATTTGATTTTATTCTTTCATCATCTTCTCCATTCATCTACTGTGATGCTCCCAAAACCATCTATTGTGTGGGGTTTTGTTCTTTGGTAGGGTATTTTACTTCTTCTCTTGGATCCACATCCATCTGCTCAGTGACAGGCTCCTATTCTTCAACAAGTGTTGGGATAACTCGTTCCTCGATGGGTGATGGAATCACATCCACATCGACAATTCCTTCTAGTTGAATAGGGTTTTCTACCTCTGCAACTTATTTCTCTATGGACTTCACAACACTTCATGTGTTTCTTGCAACTCTACTGGGAGATCCGAATTTTGGCAGTGCCATTCTGCTAGATCTCGAAGGAATTGATCTGAATTCTTACTTAACCTCCTCGAAAATACCTGCTCGTGCTCGAATTTCTTTTCTTATCTCTCGACTGCTTCAGTCGTAATGAGGCTTACCTTGTAAGTTTTCGGCTTTTGTATGGCCTGTCATAAATGCTCTATTGTATCCCACTTTTTCGTTTTTCGCCTTTTTATTTTTCCGACCACTTTCTGTCTCCGCGCGTTGTGTTTGATTTTTCTATCAATTTTTTCTTGCGCATAGTGTCTGGACTTATGTCATACCACTTTCTATTTTATGTTGCACGATGTATCCTTTAACTATCACTTGTCCATCTACCTACTTATTTTTGGATTTTTCTTCTTTCTCTGGTTTTTTCTTCCTTTTTCCTTCTTTTTCTCATTTTTTCTTCATTTTTCCTTCTTTTTCTAATTTTTTCTTCATTTTTCTTTTTTTACTCATTTTTTCTTCCTTTTTCTTCTTTTTGACTCCTACTATATACAATATGTACATTTCTAATTTTTGTGTAGCAACTACTGAGGGTTGGTAGGTCGATTGTCCCTATATAGTTTCAGTCGACTACCATTCACCAATCCTTGCATTTCTTTACCTGTTAAATATTGCAGTTGCATAACACCTCCATTTGTGACAAACTTTATCTCATATGGCCCTAGCCAATGCATCATGAACTTCCCTAGGTGCTACAAATATTTACTATTGTAGAGGAGAATCAGATCTCCTTCCTTGAAATTCTTCTTCTTGATGTGTCTATCATGCCAATCCTTTTCCTTTTTTTTATTCACTTCCTGATGAAAACCAACTACAATTCTATCTTCTTCTAATTCCATGAGTTATGTCAATCTTTCTTGAGATGTGCATCTTTCTGTCATGTTTGTAATTGTTGCAATGCACAAACTAGGTATCAAATACTCCAAAGGAACTATTGCTTCTAACCACCAAATTTTTCTACTGCGCAGTATTAAATTCCTTTGGGGAAAATCATGTACTCAAAAATTCAATAATGTCAGCAAAATATTCATCAACAATCTTTGTTGAAAACAATTGTGCATATGGGAAGTTGTCTTCCAATTTACGTGGTTCATTTCCATTAGTTATCTTGGACAGATGATATGGCCCTGCATTCAATATTCCAAGCTTCACTACAACTTCAAATTCAAAATCTTGAAACAAGAGTAAGCATCTGCATATTATTCCCCCCAACGTTGGCTTATTGACCAAATATCTAAGAGCAAAGTGATCTGTAAACATACTGAAGTGTTGACCTAACAAGTAATGTATGAACTTCTAAAATCCATACACCATGGCCAACCCTTCTCTTTCTGTTGTGTTGTAATTATGTTCCTAATATGATAGCTTCCTACTTATGAATGTTATTGGGTGATCTATATCACCTTCTCCTGGTTGTGTCAATATTTCTCCAAGATTTATTGCAGATGCATCCACATGCACATGAAATTCTTTTTACCACTCTAGAAACACCAAAATTGGCATAGTCACCATCTTCTCCTTCAAGATATCCAAACTATTATGGAATTCCTCATTCCATTGACACTTGATGTCCTTCTTCTACAATTTCTCCATCGGTGCAGTAATTTGTGCATATCCCCTTGCAAACTTCATGTAGTATCTTGTATGAACCATTGTACTTTTTAACTAGTGCACTGACTTAGGTGGTGGTAAGTTAACTATGACAACAATTTCGGCAGGATCAACCAGCAGACCCTATTTACACACCACATGCCCTAACAGAATACCAAAAGGTATGTTGAAAATGCATTTCTTAATATTCAATGAAATATGACATTGTCTACACCTATCTAACATCAATATTAACACTTCAACATGGTCCTTTAATAAGCTAAAAATTGTCCAATCATCCAAATAAACTTCCAAAAACTTATGAATAAATTCTTTAAATTCAACTACTACTAACCTTGAAAAAATTGCAAGTGTATTCTTCAACCCAAATGGCATCACTATATACTGATAGCACCCGCATTCTATTGCAAATGTAGTCTTATGTCTATCTCCTGGTGCAATTTTGATCTGGTAATATCCTAAAAATCCATCAGTGAATGAATATGCTTCTTGACCTCCTACATTATCCAAAAATTCATCTGTAAATGTGGTAGGAAAAGGATCATGTAGGTAGGCATCATATAGTTTTATCAAATCTACACAGGTCATTATTCCCCCTTGCTTCTTCTCCTACACTACCATGGGGCTAATCCATTCAGATTCTTCCACATGTTCTATGACACCAACCTCTAACATCTTATCAATCTGTGCCTTCACTTTCTGCTTGTACATTGGATTCAACCTGTAAGGTCTTTGTCTTATTGGTATAGCATATAGATTCAAAGGGATATTCATCACTCCAATTTCTCCTACAACCCCTTTCATCTCTGAGAACATCACTGAAAATAGGTCAATGTACTCACACAATAACTTTGTTATTCTTTCTATTGTCCGATTATCTGAATAGTCTCCAATGCTTGCAATATTTGGGTTTTATTTTGTTCCAATGTTTACCTTCTTGATCTTTAGTGATGCAACATAATATTTTGAATCTATATTTGGACCTTATACTTCTCTTTCTCCTTCAATTTATGTAATCCTGATATTTTTCGGGTTTTCTTCTATTGGATATTCTTCTTATGCGACATGATAATAGTGTAGCAATTGCCTAACTGTTTGTCTCTTCTGGTTCTGATAAGTTGTCATAGTATCCACTTATGGTTCTTCCAAAATCCCATCCCTTACTACCTTTAGTGTTGTATCTACCATTGGATTCTCGTGCTCAAATGTAAATGTAATCACAAAATTCTACTGCAAATCTTCCCAATTTGCAGTTTCTTTGCGCAGTTCCAATTTTGTGTACCAATTTCTTGGTATTCCTTCCAATGTATGAATTAAATGGTGTGGCCACTCCTCTAGTGGTACCAATATCCATTGATTTATACATTTTTCTACATGTTCTTCAGGTTGTCCCATTCCATCATACTTCTCCACATATATGTTATATTGTTTTGTGTCGAATCTGATGCGCAGTAACCTCTTGCATTGGTACCAATTCTGAATCTTATCCTTATGATTACCCCACCAACATGCAGGTGTAGCTTTCAAAGAAATATCCAAAACTGGTAATCTCTGATTTTCAAAAACTTCTAACTCAAACTTTGTTAAAAATTTCTCTAAATCATTCTGACCATAAAAAGTAGGAGGTTCTCTTACCTCTTTACCTACCCATCTTAATGTGTGTGTCATCCTTGCGCATATTCTGGTGGATAACTCATGCAATCGTTGTTGCCAATTATCCTATTTCAGAGTCTGAAGCACACTAACTAATACTTCTCCATCTCATCATTCCATTTGTTGTTGGGTTCACATAATCTTCTACTCGCGCGGTAGTTCTATTCAATTGGTTATGTCTTCTGTAACAATTTGTTTTGTTGCAGGTTCAACATACCTTCCTCCTTCTGAAGGATCTAATGGAGCAATAAATTTTTACTCTTCTAATTCGAAGATCATTTTTCTAGTATTCAAGTTAATAATAGCCCAATTATTAAAATCCCAATCCAGACCCAACAATGTTGGATATGGTGAAGTGGTATCTACTATGTCAATCACCTCAAAGTCTTCCATTGTGTGCACTCCATCTAGATCTACCGGTATGCCCTTCAATCTACCAATTGGTACCACTCTATTCTAATTTCCTAACTTCAACTGAATAGGTAAAAATCCCAATGTAGGTTCCCCCATAGCTTCATGTGTCTTCTTAGGTAGAACATTTACTTCAGACTCTAAGTCTAGTATGATATCCCCCATATTGAAATCTCCAATGTTTGCATTCAACTTGAACTCCATACTTGTTCTTCTCTTCTTATGAACATGATTGACTCTCTTAGGTTATGGTTTCATCTCTTCTCCAAAATTGCACTTCTATAACAGACTTTGTAATACTTGTAAGGAGTTTTATCATTCAACAACTTACACAAGACCCCAAAAAGTTTCTAAGATTACTTACTTGTTCTGAAGTCTGGTCTCTCCTAGTCTGATCAAATAGATGAGGCATGTCATATATAGGTACATCATATATTTTCTTTGTACCTGAAGTAGATGCAATATTCTCCTTCAAAATCTCATGTCTATCCTCCTTGAATGTCTCCTTCTCTTTGCGCGCATCAAAATTTTGTTGGGGTGTTGTATTCTTTTTGACCCATTGGTATTGGTCCTTATCCTTCTTTGTTGCATCTGCTCTTGTCTTGGCTCCAATAGGTTTTGTATATTTTATAAAAGTATCGAACATTCTTCTGTCTCATAATCTGTTGCGCAACAATACATACATGTCACGGGTGGTTGTGGACAATCCCTCGCATAATGTCTAGGTTTTTGACAAACTGTTGGTCCTCTACCTCCTCCAAATCCTCTTCCTCCACTACATTCTCTTTTAAATCCTCCCTTTTTACCTTGATTGTCTATGCACGGTGTATTATACTATGTGCATGATTGTATTGTGGTTATGCATTATTTTACTACGGTGGAGCTGCAAATTGTTGTGTGTTGTTATATTGTGGCGATGCTCCAAACTGTTGCATGTTATTATACAGTGGTTGCACTGTAAACTATTGCAAGTTATTATACTATGGTTGTTGCATAGATTTTCCTTTCATTAATTTATCCTGCACCCTATAAGTATTTGATGTCCTCTCCTTCATTATTTCCAAGGTTCTACAATCCTTGTCTTCATGTCCAACTGACTTACAAAAATTACAAAATGTGCTCTTGGGTATTGTTTGATATTTTTGCATCATGGGAAAATGATAAGGATCGTGTCCATGTGTTCTACATATCTCACACCGTGGTCCTCCTATGGGTAAAGGATTCAATATTCATGTCCCCAAGTACTACGCAAAGATTGAGCACTCATTCTTATGGTGACCTTTTGTTCTGCATAATTTTCACCCAACATATTCCCTCTTTTCCTTTCCCTTATTTTGATTGAATTGAAATGTCAGGTTCTTCAGATCTCCTCTCAACTCTTCCACAGTTGGATCTGTATGCTTATACTAATTTTCCTCAAATTGCAAAGTTGCTTGTAAGGCCTCAACCCGAGTTTGTAGCTTTTGTTTCCTCAATGGATACTTCAGATGTGTCAATAAAGAGTTAACAAATAAGTGTTTATGTTGCATATATGTGATAGGATACCTCAACTTATCTTTTAGTCTCTTGAACTTCTGATCAACCTCTCAAACTGACTCACCTGGATTTTGTTTAATCTCTATCATCTCATTCATGAACTAATCCTCTGAAATAGGGTGTTGAAATTCATTAATCAATGCCTTATTCACATCTTCGACAATTGTAGGCGCTCCTTTTGGACTGTTTATTGTGATGCCCATAGACCAGTCAAGTGCGTGGTCTATGAATGTGATCACCAGTTGCACCACATTTGTATTTGTGTTTGTAATATGCTTAGCTTCCCAAATATTCTCACAAATAAACAAGTGCTTCTATGGGTCCTCCAACCCTTCTCCATGAAATTCTGGTAACTGAATAGTTGGATCTACTCCTGTCATTGTGAATTTTGTTGTACTACCACCTCTGCGTGGTATAGATACTTGACTACTACTAGTTGAAATTATACTTCTTCTTGAAATTCCATTGGACCCTCGTGAGTCGTCCTACTAAAATCCTTCTTCCACTAATAACATGTTGTCTTAATAGTTCTTCTTCTTCATATGTCTTAGTCACACATGGTGTTGTGGGTTCCACACTAATTTGGATATGGAATGGAAATCCTTATTTTGCACAGGACCCCTGACCTTTGGTTTTCCTCTCATATGTGGTGCACAATATTTCCTCGGTCTTTCCCATCGCACGAATATCCTCTACCTCTTCCTCATCATTTTCCAAGCCCTCTCACTTGGTTACTGCCTTTTTTTTCCTATTGATTTTATACTGGACGGGTCACTAGTACATATGAGCAAATTTGCAACGGTTTTTCGTTGATATTGCCACACTTATCCGTCACAATTTACACAAAAGCCGAGATTTTTTTTCATCGAAATAATTTCGTCGCTATATCCACGATCCAAGTGTGCGTGGAAATATCGACGAAATTAGCTCTCCACGTGTCACCACATTCAATATCGGTTAACCCTATGCATCGTCGCAATTACGATGAACTATCGTCGCAATAACAAAGAAGAAATGTGGAAATTACAACGAAACTTTGTCGCAATTGGGACGAAAAGTTATGTCAAGCCAATAACTTACGATGCACATGCTATATATGCGACGAATATTCATGGAAAATTCCGACGAAACTTGCGTCGATATTGCCACGATGACTTTAGGTTTTAAAAAAAAAATTACATCAAATATGGTATACTATATTGTATGCCATATTACAATGTAATATGGTAATGCCATATTACATTGTAATATGGCATTACTATTACATTGTAATATTCTAATATTCTAATATATTGTAATATATATATATATATA
>ML787693.1:442488-462983 GCA_009831015.1 Picea engelmannii | reverse complement strand
AGTTGTAGTAAAGGAAACTATATTAATCACACTTGCCTTGAATGAACTGAAGTTCTAACTTGAATTACAGAAAAGAAATCTACCTATTGCAGAGCTCAAAGTTTAAAGAAATGATTAATTGAAGAATCCTGGATTACATTAAATTAACACAAGATACTGCAACAAAAAAGACCAACTATTCTGCAACCAGAGAACAGGACCCTATTCCCAAAGCAGGAATCTTCAGCACATGTTTCTGATCATCACACTTCATGAACTTATTGCTTAACTGAAATAATGCACACTAAAGGCTATCTATCTCCTAACAGAGAACAGGACCCTATTTCCTTCCCAAAGCAGGAACCTTCAGCACCAGTCTCTGATTAGCACACTCATGGAAATAATTGAAGGCTAACTAATTCTAACAGAGAACAGGACCCTATTTCCTTCCCAAAGCAGGAACCTTCAGCACCAATCGTTGATTAGCACACTTATGGAAATAATTGAAGGCTAACTAATTCTAACAGAGAATAGGACCCTATTTCCTTCCCAAAGCAGGAACCTTCAGCACCAGTCTCTGATTAGAAAGCTTTCATAAATTCATCACACAATATTGCTAACTAAAATGATTAACAGTTACTCAAGCATGAACTTCATGAAAACAATGTAACGTTCAGTAAAACAGAGTTCTTAACAAGACAGAGTTCAGTAGTGTTTCAGTAAAGTAGAATTCATTAAAGTAATGTTTCAGCAAGACAGAAATCAATCAAGGCATAAACAGAGATCACACTAACACCTATAAAACTAACGGGTGAATCTTGTGAAGAAGGTGGGCCCTCCCTTCTCACAAGATTCCCCTGTAACAAAGAGGCTAGAAAAGGATGCTCAAAACAGTCTTTTATTCATCTATCAATGTATCATATTACAATCTGAAATTGAAGTACGTCCTTCTCTGTAAACCCGTCTTAGTACAAAAACTGGCGATCCTCTCAAATGATGATTTCCTCTTATTTAAAGAGGGAATCCCTTTGATACAATTGATCAAAAATTACAAGTGTATATCTAAGTCCTATTCTTAGTCAGATCGACTTTCTAAACCGGAATAGGATATCCTAGTCTCTCGCAACATAATGCTATTATGAGTGTTGAGTGAGGTGTTGTTGTTACGACTGGAGTAACAGCTCTTTCTTGTTACTGTTGTTGTATGTTGTTTCGGCATCGCAAATCGTGGGTTGTTTCAGCCACGGGATTTTTGTTTTGACTATTTTAGCACTTCTCAGACAGCAGCAATGGTTGGTGCTTGGCTCACGGTGCAGCTGTTGTAGTCAATCTGTGTGAGTTGTTGTTGACCGCGGACTGTGTAACGGCTTCCTCTGTGTTTCAGCATCGTTGACCATGGACTGTGTAGCATCTTCTGTGTTTCAGCATCGTCGGCCATGGACTATGTAACAGCTTCCTCTGTGTTTCAGCATCATGACCATGGACTGTGTAACAGCTTCCTCAGCATCGTTGACCATGGACTATGTAACAGCTTCTATGTTTCAGCATCGTCGACCATGGACTGTGTAACAGCTTCTGTGAGTTTTTGTTTCAGCAACAGGGCTCAAATGCTAATCTGCAGTTTGAACTGTTTCAGCACTTATACATTTCTAATCAATGGTTAAGTACGAGAGTGATGTGAAATTATATGCAAAATAGATTAAGCGTATAGTAAAGAGAAGAGACGTTGTATACCTTTGGAAAGATAGGATAAAGTGATAATATGAGTTTAAATGTGAGTGAACAAGAGTTTAATGGTGGAAAAAAGTATGGGCAAAAAGGTACATTATGTGGTCCTAACAGTGTCATATGATAGGATTCTTCTGATTCGATCAACAAAAAATATTGATCCAATTGTGTACTGGTCGACGCCAGGTACACATCTCCTTCCTTATCTAGAGTCGTCTTTCTCTTAGTTGACTGCTTCTTGTTGAATCATGTACTGACTTCCATTGCCTTCAAATTTCATTCCCTTTTGTAATTCCCTAATTTATCGCATTTCCAGCATCGTCTTGTCGATTGAATAGGGGATTTAGATCTACCCTTCAACTTAGACTTTCTACTAGAGAATTTTCCTTTATCTCTATCAATCGGTCAACCTCTCACCACTAATGCATCTTTGTTCGATACTTCCATGTTCTTCCTTCTCATTTCTTCTGACAGTATATATGCAACCACGTCTTCTAGTGCTAATGTAGTTTTATTACTCCCTATATCCACGACTAAGATATCCCAGGAATCTAGAAAAGAACATAATAGGTTAATACATTTCTCATCCTTGGTGATTTTAATATCCGTAGAAAATAACTGGCTTATAATGGTATTAAACGCATTTTAATGCTCAGTCACCAAGCTTCCCTCACTCATCCTCAGAAGATACAGTTTCTTTCTAAGAAAGAACTTATTAACTAGGGCTTTCGACTGGTACAAGCTTCCCAACTTGTCCCACGGTTTTCTTGAACACCTTTTGTGCTTCCCCTATATTTCTATTTTCTTGTTTTCTTTTCTTACCTCTTATCTTCCCCTTTTATAATTTCCCTTCCCGAATCTCCCACGTCCCCTTCTTTTTCCCTTTTCTTTATTGTGTCAATATTACCACACTTAGTCATTTTCATTATGTTTGTGGACTTTCGGACACGCAGACTTTCAGACTTGTATTATGTTGTCTTTACCCATATATTAGTCTGCCCAACACTTAGTTTATTTTTGCATCACAGATTTTTGGAATTTCGGACTCACGGACCTACATGTTATACCTCCACTTCTCCCATAGTATTCTCGATGTATTTCAACACTTAGCCATTTCATCTATTCAAACTTGTGAACCTTCAAATTTGCAGACCTTCCTTTCCATTCTATTCGTTCACTCGGATTATTTGTCGTCACATGTCCCTTCTTTCACATTTCTCAATGTCACATTTAATTCTATCTTTATGGACTTAAATACTAAATTCATTTATGAAATGGTCATTAATTAATGGTGTTTATATCAAGGATAGCCACATTTATTTTGATTTAATGCTTCCATCGAAATAAAATCTAACCTAGAATCATTTTATTATGCAAAGTAATATTACAAGAAAAGTTGTCCAGCTCCACGAAATTAGTCATGAGAAAACAATTGTTTTATGGAGATACCTTGAACCTCTTCGCCAAAGAATACCAAAACTATCATTGGTCCCTATCATACCAGTATTGTTCAAGTCTCTTGGTAAAGAAAACAACAAGGTGTGGACTTCAAGGATAGTTTTTGCAAGTTGTGTCCCATAAGTATTTGAATGCAAGGATGTTGTCGCTTGGTGCATCGACAAGTTTATCCATAATAGAAGGGTCATCGCATTGCAGAGCAATTATCCTATTTCCTTGGCGCCTTCAATATTTAGGGAGATGTTGAAATTTCCAGAGTTGAACCTGGTTTACAAAAAAGAGGAAGCTAGAAATTTTCTAAAAAGAAAAAATAATGGAATCGAACTTCTTCAAGAATATTTACATGACCATGCATTAATTCCATAAGATATATATATAATTCAAGTAAATTCTTTGAAAAATTCTTATAAATCTATTGATTGGTTATTTACTCGAATTGTTGGCCAAAATTATACAGAAACCATTCCTCGATTAGCATTATATATACTACATTTCACAGTTCATGAAAACGCAATATTCGATTGGACAAAGATTATTTCAAATGAGATTACTGCACAGCTGAAAATTTTCAAAACTGAGAAGAAGTTTTATATGTCATCCTATTTTTTATTTTCTATCACATATTGCCACACTTTTGAGGGTTTAAATATTTCCATAAGGGTTAAAGTAAAGGTGGACCCCATGACCATGTGGTATCGAGATTTATGGACGTAGAGGGTCGGCCATTATTTCCATGAAGTATACAATGATTTTGTTTCTAAATTCAAAAAGTTATCATTTGGTGAAGATACTTCATGGATCTCATTGGAAGTGTTAGATTTTCTAAAAGGGAAAGGAATTCTGGAAAAAAAAATGGAGGATTACAATATCATCAGGGTTTTATGTTCTAACAAAAAACCCATCTTTATGCTATATTATATATCTAATAAATTGTTCATTATTCAAATAGATAGACAATATAAATTATAGTTTCACACATTTTCTGAGAAAAGGAAAAAGAAATTCATACCTCTTCTGTTGAAAGTCAACAAAATTCTTCTCAGAGGAATTTCCAAGATTGACGAGTATGCCACCTATTATGACCATTCCAACTTGAGATATGTAGAGGAAATCAATGTTTTTGACCCGAGTCATCTTTTTTACAATCAATTGATTTAAGTCGGGCTGAGTCATGCACTTATAAATTCATTTGTAATCGAAGAAGAGGAGAATGATAGCCATAACCCTAATAATCAAGAAGTTGACAGAGATTATGGCGATATAGAAAATGTCATAAGTACCACAGAGCATCATAATGAAAGAGGTAAGCCTTCAAATGAGAATAATTATCAATCACCAGTTGTTTATCGAAGAAGATATCTACCAAAGACAAATCTCTAGCCCGAGACATCACAACCAAGAAAAATACAGAGTAATAATTCAGGGGATGACGAAGAAATAAACCCTCCTCGGGGGAACTTGGAGAACCCCAACAAGCTTAAAATTAAAAGAAAAAGGACTAATTCACAGCAAGAGGGAGGAGAAACACATGCATGAGAAAATGATTTATTATTGGATAGCATGGACTTGTATGTCGATATCAAAAATATCACCTTCCCAGATGTAGAAATACCTACTAGAGGAAATGTACAACACAATTTTTCACTCATGGTCAAGGAGGAGACATTTTCCGATGAAGAGAATTTTGTTTTACAAAATTCCTTTTTTGAAAGGGAATCTAAGAAATTGGTGTTTGAAATAATTGTGAAGAGTAAAAGTGGGAAATTGTGGTTCGCCATTGATACACAAAATATGTTTCCTTATAGATTGTAATCCATTCATAAAGTTACATGGGATGCATTGGATGTTTCAATTGCCAATATGGAGGAAGAAAATGCTCAGTTGAAAGAAAAAATTAAATAATTGGAAGCAACTCTCATGCTTCAACCTATTCTGGCTTCCCTCGTTGCCATGATTCATCTTGAGAAAAAATTTCAAGAAACCCTAGAATCAAGTGCTAGAGTCAATGGAATCTCAAATTTGATTATTTCTACTCAACGTTTTGTAGAAGAGAATATTAAGAAAAGAATATCATTGATTTTAGAGTTCTCGGATATGGCAAAAACCTTTGCCTCACTTGGTTTGAGAATTCAAAACACCAGGGAATATTTGAATAGAGATTTGAAAAATGATGAAGGTTTTTACACAGATGGAGTTGTAATGTTTGCAATAAAGGTTTTGGCAATGATAGAGTAGATGAGAAAGAAATAAAATTTACCTTCCTTGAGCCACGTCAAAAAACTAAAAGCATGTTGGATTGAAAGAATCAATGTATTAAAGGGATTTTCAACTCAATTGATTGATTTATCAAGAAGGAAGGAAGAAGCATACTCATAATTATTTATTTAGATATCGTTGGCACCCCTATTGAAGTCCCAAACCCTAACTATCTCCCAAATTCAATGCTCATGACTTGACAGCATTTCAAAGGACAAGTTGAAGAACTAAAAAGGGCATTAGCTGAAAAGTTCGATACTATGATTGAATTTAAACATGATGATATTTATAGCTGGCTTGTTGAGTATACCAATAAAAATGAGGATATTGAGAATACATTGCAAAATTTATCTATTGATTTTAGAGAAATTGAAAAATCATTGTTTAATATCAAAGTAAAACAAGAAGTGAGTGTTGCCCCGTTAAGGGATTATATTCAAGAATGGTTAAACAACTCAATTGCCAAGATCTCCAAAATTCCAACAGAAGTAGTTACAACTGGTAATCAAACCGCAACAAGAAAGGGTACAAAAGAAACAACAACAAGTAAATGAAGTGAGAGATACCATCATACTAAGTCCATACTGATCACATATTGCTTCCCTTATCAGTTTTCATCCAGTTGTTCTTCTTCTTTAACTAGAAAAGTATAAACAAATCCTGATAAACTTATTTTTGTCTTCTTACCAGATCTTGTTGTTCGACATCCGCCCACGTTCTTCCTTCTATTTCCAACTTTATTTTATATGTTTTCTTTATGGACTGTGGGAGCCCCAAACCCAATCCTTTGGACAAGCGCCTTTAATTTGAATGCATTGTAACATACATTATTATTTTTGAGAAATCTGAGATAACTAATTCGGGATCAATTTTTATTGTATCTTATAACTCTGAGTCCTGAGTATAAAGTATTTGAAATTGGTCTATCATAATCTTATTTTGAGCTCTATAAGTAATACTATATAAAAGTTATCTTATGCGAATGGGCCATATTCTTTCATTTTGAATGTGACCAGAATCTTTATTTTCACTATGATGGATGTGAGGATATTTTATTTATTTTCTGTAATGTGTGATGTGTGAGATTCTTGGTCCATTTCTCAGGAATTCTCTTTTATAAAAACTCTCTTACTTTTTAACATTTTGATTTTTTTCTTGAGCATTAAAAATTGAAATATATTAGGGTCCTATATTATTCTTGATCCGAAATTACAAAGAATATCATAAGCCAAAGAGGAGTACCACCTCGTTAAAAATGCAAGAGGATTCATGTCTTAGTGAGGTTGTTGTTTTGATCTTGGTGGATTCAAACGTCAACAAGTTTTTTGGTCGAAACTTCACCTCAGACATTCAGTAGTATCGAATCTGAAACACAAAGTTGAATCGTATTCCTTGCTCTTCTATCAAGTTTATCCCATTCTTCCATCGACATACATGTTGGCATGCTACCTGAACAGATTGTTGTCCATTGTTCTTGATCTATAAGGAGATCTTGAATTTTAAGCTTCCAAAGCTCAAAATTTTGGCCATTGAATTTTTCGATCTCTATTCTTGAGTTCCTCGTCATTCTTTAACACAATTATTTAAATATTTATGACTTACGACTCTTATTGAACCTAGGGTTTAACTCAAATACAAGGTTTTTAAGCCAAGCTATAATACCACATGTTAGGAAATAAATAACACTTCCACACTAAACCTAACAGAAGAGAGAAAGAAATATTTAATCAAGGAAGTAAATGACACATCAAACACACAATAAAGAGAGATTTTACCCTAGAAACCCAAACCGGGAAAACCAGCATTCCTTGAGCGCTCTACTCTCGTGTTGTCTTATTCATTCAGAATAAAATGTTACATGTATAACCTTGGTCCACACCTAATAAACAATGACATCATACCCTCTTGCTTACACAAGAACAACCATGCATCCAACCCAACATAGATTTATAGAGAAATCAATAGCTCTTTTTGGAGGCAATCCGGGTATCTCTTTAAAGACATCCTCAAATTGTTTCAGCATAGTGTAGTCTTCCACACTTGGAACTTTATCCTTAGGTTCCTCTTCCATGTGCGTTGTGATTTAATTGACACCCTTTCCTGTAAATTTTATTCAACTACAATGCTGAAATTTCTTTGATAGTCACAACTCTTGGAATTCCTTGAACTGATCTAAAATTTCCTTGTTCGTCCAGGAAAGTAAATTGCTTATTGTAACAATCCAGAATAGCATTATGCTCATCCAACCAATCCATACCAATGAGGATATCATATGAGCCCAAAGGTATAATATTCAAATCAAATTTTGTGCACAGTCCATTCATCTCCAATGGGCATGCCTTAACCATCTCATTGATTATCCTTTTTTCTCATGTAGATAACTACACCAACCAAGGTTTCCAAAGCTTGCTTCTCAACAAATGGAATCTTTCCACCATCTTAAGATCTAGATAACTATGAATAGCTCCTGAGTCTATTAAAATAACAATAGGTTGGTCATTAATCTTACCTTCCACCTCAATCATGTGCAATTGGAACTCATCCTGCTTGTTATCCAACGCGACGTAAATTCTTGGCACATTTCTATCCATTTCCTCCATTGTCGCAGCATGTTGTACATTATGCATGGTCCTAACTTTATCACCTATTTTAGGATAATCTTTTCACATATG
Organism: Picea engelmannii; assembly: GCA_009831015.1. Classification (NCBI taxonomy): domain Eukaryota; kingdom Viridiplantae; phylum Streptophyta; class Pinopsida; order Pinales; family Pinaceae; genus Picea; species Picea engelmannii. Next base: position 454,890 of record ML787693.1, on the reverse strand, counting down.
ATTTCCTCCACAACCCCAACACTGCATAGATTGATGCCATGAATTTTGTGCCACTATTTCTGACATTTTGGGCTCATGAAGAGTCGTATGTCCTTATGCAGTTTTTTTTGAAAAAACAATCGCTTAGATCCCTTCTTCCTATGTTCCACCTTGCTTGGCATCTTTTCTTCCCAATCCTCTTGGAAAGTCATCCTTCCCCTTCATTGGTCATAAAGACACTTAGTGCACCTTGTGGTCTCTTCCAACATTTTTGGGTCATCATATTGTATATTTTCACTGATAAATGAGGGAAACCTACTCAAATATCTCTGAATCTTCACTTGTTCATCGTTGATAAAGGGCACATAATTCAACAATTATAAAAATATTTCTTCGTACTCATTAATTGTCATACTCCCAACCTTGAGTTCAAAGAACCCCTTCATTTTCCTGTCATAGTACCGCTTGGTTAAGTATTTCTTTTGGAAATACCTCTTGAACTCTCTCCAAGTCATTTTCTTATCATCAATGTGTTGCACTTGCACATAATGATCCCACCACATTGATTCCTTTCCCTTTAATTGATAGACAACAATTATCCCTTCTACCTACACAAAATAGTTATGCAGTTGGTAGTGTTATCCCATACCCTAGCGATAACTAAGGAGATCATGTCTTGAGGCCCACAGGTCCTAGATATGGAGTGTCGAGAGCTAGATGACTTGAGCATGGCCCCAGAGGGCCCCTCTTTTCTTTAGTGCATCCCATTTATCAGCAGCATCAGTATCCATCCCACCATCTTGGTCCTGAAGTAGCAGTAAGTCTTGCTCCATAAGGTAATGAGTCCAGGTATCATGGTATGTGTCACTTTGATTCTTGAAGAACTTGAATATGTTGCATTGAATTCTCCTTCATTTCATAACGTTTGCCTGGAAATTATGCTCTTTAACTTGTTCATACCTAGAAAGGTGGCATGGTGCCCTAGTAAGTTGATCTCCCTTTAGGATGGGTTTCCACTGGGTGGGTCTGTGAAAGGTCATCATTCGTCCCCTCCATACTTACCACTTTCCATATTTATTCCTCTCATCCCCCCCTACCTTTGTTTGGGTATTGGGATTGGCCACACTAGGAAGGGTTTTACCTTTCCTTATGGGAAGAAGGGGCTAAAGGCCCAGAGGGTAAAAGTAGCTAGAAAGAGTTAAACCCCTTTAAAACCTTTCAGATGCTTCACTCAAGGATTCCTGAGAAATAAGTAAAAAGATTCTCAATAAAAAAAGGGAAACCACAAGATAAATAAACACTCAAGTTACTAGTTGGTGGATAGGAGGTATCATCATGAGTCAGCCTATTATGACCATGGGCATGTAGCGGTATGACACTACCACCTATCTGGTCACCAAACCAGGGTAGTGTCTCTTGGTGGCATAGCCAAGAGAAAGGGGGTCTCATCACGAGCCATCCTTCTCATCTTCATGAAATTTTTGTGGATAACATTGTCACTTCTAGTCACCAAGCCAGGATAGTGTCCCTCAACTCTTCCCTTGAAGCAAAAAAGCAAAAGATCAAAAGATAATAAAGTTAAGAATAAAATGTAGTAAATGGGCTAGGAAATAATGGCATATGTGATAAGGTTTAGCTCTCCCTCTACAAAGTCACCCACAGGTAAGACTTACATTTCCCTGTTATCACCGCACCCCATTCCCAAACACTTACCCCATGCCACCTCATACACTTACATGACCTGAATTGGCTCCCACCTAGGAAACACCCCAAACTTAAGGAATAGTATCCCAATAGGACACCCTGAGACATTCTCCAAACCTAACTTGTTAAATTGCACAAGATCTTTGATCATTTGTCTGGGTAAAAGGGGGTTTGGTGCACATGTTTGGGTAATTTAATTATTGGATGTGATTTACATGATACGATCCCTATGACTTATGAACCCCTGGAGGGCATACTTTTTGTTGTTACAAGACCTTTCTCGATGGACAGGTACACATGGGGGGATGATTAAGTCGGACCTTCATGGGGCTAAAAGCCCACAGATAGATGTTGTAACCCCAGCCAAGGGCAAGAAGACATCGGAGATTTGCACCAAGAAGAAAGAAGGGTGTTTCCCTTGGAGACACCCTGACAGAACTAGACCCAGGTGGATCTTTCTCTTCCGCGTGGACGTTGACCTTTAAGAGCCCATAACATCACCATCATGACCTTGGACGTCATCCAGAGCTAGGCTTTGCATTTTGTGGGCAGTAGTGAGTTGGGTGGCATGTGTGGGCATCATCTAGGGCCTTTAGAGGCCAAACATTCTGCTTCCAGAGCCCACCATTCCACCTTAGGGGCTCAACGTCACCCTAGAAGGGAATGACATCACCCTTGGGGATGTATTTAGATGTCAATTAATTTTATTTATGTCTAAATTGGATTTTAATGTAAATTGGCCAGTTCATCCTTTATTTGACCTAAAATTAATTAAAGGTCATTGTTTTGTATAAATAGAGGTAAAGGACTCTCATTTTTTCATCAAAACTCCACACATAAGAGAGGATTGAAATTTGTGCCCTATTTAAGGGATATTGGCTTAAATAACTAGTGTGCACCTTCTTGGAGAGGCATTTTATGGTGTATCTTGGATATTTTTCATGGTGGAAAATCTTCAACTAGGGTTTGTCTTGATTAGTCTTGGTGAAGTAAGTAGAAAATATGCAATTTGTTTATGTAATGAATGCTTGTCATAAATTTTACTTGTTTCATGTTAAATATTATGAAATTCCTTGCTTAAACCCTAGGAGAGAAACATAAGTTACTTATTTCTCTCTCTAGCTTGTGTACTTGTCTAAATTTCTCAAGTACACCTTGTTTAGAAGTGACTACTAAAGCCCTAAAGTGATAGCACTCTAGTAGCTTCACTCTAATTACTTATTGCATACTATTTTTCAAATAGTCTAATGAAGGAAGATTTGTTAGGGCCTAAAATTGCTTACTCTCTAGTGAATTTGTCTTTAGGGTTTGGATGTTTGAGGCCTTGAAGTGCCAACACATCTTCCATACACCTCTTTTCCTTTGGAAAGTATTATCATTGCTATTTTTCTCCAAGTTGTGTTGTTTCTATTGTTGACTCCATAATCCCTAAAAGGCACTTGTCCACTTGCTTTAGTGAATGTTTGATCAAACAAACACTCAAACTCTCTTCCTTGAATCTTTTGCTAACTTCTACTAACCCTAAGGTAGACTAATTCACTAGTTAACTTGTTGTTGTTGCAAATCACTGCTACAGCCATACTAATCTACATTAATTTGTTGCATACACCTACATAATTTACATCTAACTCATTTAGAAATTGCTAGTGACAATTTCCAAACAGTCTACTTGATAAATGTTAAGTTTACATGATGTTTCCATGCAATTTTGAGCACTCATACTTGATGTTGTTACAAAATATTGCTACAGCCATCTAACCACAACAAATTATTTGCGAAATTGACATTTAATCCTAGATAGACATTGCAAAAATTGCTTGTGACAATTGATTATCATTCTACCTAGTTAAAGCTACCTTTTCATTGTCTTTTCAAGCAATTCCAAGGCATATTTTTTGTAATTGTTATAAAATACTTATTGTTGTTGTAAACTTTCATATTGTTTCATTTTTTTAATCAGCTAGTCTATATTTCGAAGGTTCATGGTCTTATGAAGCACTAACATAATTTTGTACTTGAAATCTGCCATATTTTTCTTTGTTGTCTTGTTCTGGGCTGGTACACTTCACCTTTATTATTGCTTCATCTCTTAAAGACCTAAAGAAACTTTTGAATTGAGTGACCAGTGAGAGGGGGGTACTCTTGCATCCTTTCCTTAGTTTCATCATCCTTTTAGGTCACTGGGGACGTATCCCATGGAGCAATATTTATATACTCCTAAATAGAAAGGGGTTTCCTATTAAGGTGATGGTGATAGGTCACCCCTTTGTTACGTCAATCTTGCCTCACTTGTCTTGGGATTTGGGCAAGTACAGATTGTGCGATAACAAAAAGTACTTCCTCATACCCAACAATCATGTCTCTACATACTCATCCTTTTTATGCTCCTTGTCAAAGGTAGGAGGCTTGATCTTATTCATTTCTCATTGTAGCTTGTCCACCCCAGTCCTTCTCTTATGCTTTACGACAGGAGATGGACTTGAACTACTGTGCACTTTCCTGAAAGAATGCTTACCAACAATTCTTTCTTCTCTTATTTTCTCATCATGAGACCTGCAACTTCTTGATCTACTCATCTTTGTCTCCTTATCCATATTATTTTCTATAATATCCTGGCTCTGCATCATATTATTTTCTATAATATCCTGGCTCTGAATCAATTTCATGTTGAATTCATCTTGTTGTGCCTTGGCTCTCATGAGCCTTTCATTATCATTCTTATAGATATGGATATCTGTATGCAATACTTTTACAGTTTCTACCAAGTTCATGCACTCCCCCTTGGATTATATACCATCAACACCCAAACCGACATATAAATCTCCAAATTCATCATAGGGACTATAATTTCTTTACGCATCATCCATAGTTTTGACCTTCTACACTGAATTTTTCCTAATCTAATCACTGATAATTATGCAAAATGTGCAGACAACAAGATTTGTTAGATGATTTCATGCAACAACTACATGAAAACTTTGCACTTGTTTGACAGAATCCTTCCCTTGGATTTCTTGGATGATTTTAACATTCCAAATCTAATGTGTAGACCCATGCATTACTTCTCTTTGCAAACATCACAGTTCTATACCGCACACCAATAGTTTTCCGTGCAACTAAACTTTTCACTATGTGACACCAATTCTTAGCACACACATCTATTCATGCTAGTCTCTAGCCCATTGTTGACACAAGGGAAGACCCAAGGTTCAGCTCCAAGAGCACACCAACAAGCCCTAACTACTATCCCTTTCATCTACACCTGCGAAGCAGATGCAATCTCACCCAAAGCAGCTAGGGGGGGGGTTGCAGTATAGAAATTTCTACAACCAAGGGACATATCAAGTGGATCCAACCTAGAACAATACAGCATGCATATATCACTTATCAGCTTAGATCTATTCCACACATCTTATCAAATCTACCATAGTAATGAAATAGCAGTATATCAAGGCAAAATAACACAATATCAATCACACACATAAGACAAATATACGTGGTTCACCCTCTCTCTAGGGATACATCCACAGAATGGTGCTTTATGATATATTAAGATGAAAGCATGCAGTTTTGATCTACGCTTTTAACCAGCAAATATTCTTTCTTCTCTCTATCTCTCCCCTCCCTGCACACCCAACTGTAGGGTTGACCTTTGCACCCAGCTGAAGATCTTACAATACCAGAAGGCTCTTCACTCAGTACTTCTCTCTCTCTCAAAAATAATCACTCATATCAAACAATACAACTTGAACCTGAACAAACCCTCTTCCCTCATATAGGTTCTTATTTATATGTTACAATCACTCATTGACAACCTTAGGCCGAAACCTAGGTGTCAAAACCCTAGATACCAAAACCCTAGGTGTCTAAAACCCTAGGTCAACTGGACCCACGTTTTCAGGGCTTCGCCAGCCTATCTTTCCTTCCTTATTGTGCGGTGCTCCAAAGCATCTAACGGTGGCTTTTTCCACTTGCTAAGTTGTCCACGGTCCTTCTTCCTTGTTGTCATGTCATCCTCGATCTCCTCGTCCAAAGACTTTCTTTCTCGAGCTTCACTCTGTCTTTTCTGCTCTTTTTCTCACTTCGACCCAGTAACAGTCACTGTGTCTTCCGCGAAGTTCTCATTTTGCCTTTTTTCCCTTGTTCTTTGCTTGATTTCTCTAAACAAGGGACAACAGACCTCCAACACTCACTTGTGACTCATCCTGAAGAACTTCAAATCTGATTCTTCTGTTTTACTTTGACTTCAGACTGAAGCCTTTTCTTTTTACTCTATTCCTCCTCTCCTTCCATGTGCAGACTTTATTTTTTGTGTCTAGTACCCAGTTTCAACTGCACCTGGTACCTAGACCCGTTTCCTTATGCTTTTACTTAGAGCTTCGAGGCATCTGGTTTTCATAGTACAACTTCAGTCAGATCCCATTCACTAATCTTTCCTTCCATTCTCCCTTCAAGGTCTTCAACTGCACAGCTCCTCCTTCTGTAACATAAGCGACCTCATATGGCCCGAGCCAATGCATTCTAAACTTCCGAGGATACTTGATGAATTTACTGTCATATACCAGTACTATATCACCTTGTCTAAAAGCCTTCTTCTTGATGTACCTGTCATGGTAGGCCTTCTCTCTTTCCTTTTGTACTTGCTGATGAAATCCTACAACAAATTTGTCTTCTTCCAATTCGACCAACTATGCAAGCCTCTCTTGAACAATGTCAATGTCATCCATATCTGTAAAGGCAGCAATTCTTAATCTTGGTACTAGGAATTCCATTGGGACAACGGCTTCGAGGCCATACACCAACTTGAAAGGAGTATGCATTGTTAGTTTATTACAAGTGGTTATATAGGCCCAAAGTATTGTTGGTACTCTTAAATCCCAGTCGTCCCTGTTCACACTGCAAATCTTGGTTAGTGTTGTCTCCAAAATCTTGTTGAATGCTTCAACTATCCCATTTGCTTGTGGATGGTACGGTGTTCTCTTCTGATGGTAGACTGCAAATTCCTCAGTCAGGGCTTCAACATTTTTATTTATGAAATGTGTGCCTTGATCACTCATAAGGATCTTTGGGCATCCAAACCTGGTTATGATGTCCTCAAATATGAAGCGTGTAGTTGTAGTTGCACTGCAGTCCTTAACTGCTCTTGCTTCGGCCCATTTGGTCAAGTATTATGTCGCAGTAATGATGTACCTTGCTCCTGTGCGCTTTCCTGGGGGGTTTATAGGTCCAACGAAATCAATGGCCCATTTTTCAAATGATTGTAGGGTCAGTTGTGGTGCTAATGGCATTTCATATCTTCTGGATGGTTTTCCAACTCTTTGGCATACATCGCAGGCTCTGGAATAGTCTTTAGCATCTCTATGTAAGGTAGGCCACCAAAGGCCAGCTCTCAGAACCTTTTGCGCAGTCGCTTTCCCTGTGTAATGTCCTCCTGCAATGCCATCATGAGCTTCTACGAGGATAAATGGTTGTTGTGCCTCCATAACACATCTTCTTAGTATCTCATCAGGTCCCACCTTGTATAGTTGTCAAGCTATAAGTGAGAAGTCTATAGTGCGCACTACTAGTTGTTTCTTCTTGGGAATCGTATACTCACTAGGTGCCATTCCTATTGACAGGAACTGGATGATTTCTATGAAGTGGTCATCAATATTTCTAATGGCTAGTAGTTGTGCATCCAGCAGTGCATCCTCCAAACTAGTTGGCTCTTCTCCATGTTCCAAACTTGACAAGTGGTCAGGGCCTTTGTTCATTCTTCCTCAATTTACTATGATCTCAAAGTCATATTCCTGAAAGAGCAGAAGCCATCTGCATATTCTCCCCCCCAACATTGGCTTGTTGACTAGGTATTTCAGTGCGGAGTGAGCAGTAAACATTTTAAAGTGCCCTCCCAACAAGTAGTGGCGGATTTTTTGTAGAGCATACACCATGGCTAACCCTTCTCGCTCAGTGGTGGTGTAATTGATCTCTACAGTTGATAGATTCCTACTAGCAAAAGCTAATGGATGATCAATATCTCCTTCACCAGGTTGTGCTAACACTGCTCCTAAGGCAATGGAAGATGCATAGACATGTACGTGAAATTCCTTGCTCCAATCTGGAAAGACCGGAACAGGCATTGTAACCATTTTTTGTTTCAGTGTGTCGAAGCTCTGATGGCATTCTCTTGTCCAACTGAACTGACAATCTTTCTTCAAAAGCTTCTCCATGGGCATTGTAATCCGGGCATATCCTTTAATGAACTTCTTGTAGTATCATGTGTGTCCCAGCGTAGTGCGCAGCTATTTGACTAAAGTTGGAGGGGGTAGATCCACTATAATGGCAATTTTAGATGGATCTACTAGCAATCCATGCTTGCATACAATATGTCCTAACATCACTCCAAATGGTGAGAAGAATATGCACTTCTTCAGACTCAAAGCGATTTGACACTGCCTACATTTGTCCAACATTAGCCTTAGACATTAAATATGATTTTTCAATAAGCTAAAAACAGTCCAATCATCAAAATATGCTTCTATAAATTTATGCAAGAACTCCTTGAATGCTTTGACCACCACCCTGGAGAAGATAGTTGGGGAATTATTCAATCCAAATGGAATTATTGTATACTGATAGGACCCCCATTCTATTGCAAATGTGGTCTTGTGGCGATCTTCCTTGGCAATCTGGATCTGATGGTATCCTGAAAATCCATCTGTAAAAGAATATACTTCCTGGCCTCCCACATTATCTAAAACTTCGTCAGTGAATGGCGTAGGGAAGGTGTCATGCAAACAGGCATCATTCAGCTTCCTGAGATCTACAGAGATCCTGATCTCTCCTGTCTTTTTTTCATGTACCACCATAGGGTTGATCCACTTTGATTCTTCGATAGGTTCTATAATCCCTACTTCCAGCATTCTGTCGAGCTCAATCTTCACATTCTCCTTATATTTAGGGTTCAATCTGCAGGGTCTCTGTTTGACTGGTCTTGCATCTGGTTTCAAAGGGATCCTCATATCTCCCATAGGCCCTTTAATGCCTTTCATAATAGTGAACTTGGTTGGAAACAAGTCCTGATACTCGTGCAGTAGTTATGTGATCTTGTTAATGGTAGCAGCATCCCAATAATCTCCAACATTAGCAAGCTTTGGGGTCTATTCTATTCCAATATTGACCTTCTTAATCTTGATTGGTTGTCCAATGAATGGTAACTCGACTCCTGGTCCTTCCACATCTCTTTGGCATTTTGTTTCTGTGATGTTCACCTTCCTCATATCATTGTCTTCATCAGCATTGATATTGTAACAACCTTGTAGTTTTTGGAGAGGCGCAGTCCATTCGTCCTCTTCTTGTTCCAAAGGAAGGCTAGATGCCTCCTCGAATACTTTATGTCTCACAATCTATAATGCTTGATCTACTGAAGGATATTGACTTTCAAATAAGAAGGTCATTATAAAATTATGAGTCATACCTTTCCAATCTGTAGTGATGAGGCATAGCTCTTCTTGAAGGTACCAATTGATAGGTGTCGCGTCCAGTGTGTTGATGAATTTGTGTACCCACTATTCTTGAGGAACGTTGCTCTAGGATTTCTCACAGCTTCGCACATGGTCCTTTGGGCAGCTTCGACCTGTGTACCGAACTTCACAGCCTTCTACTTGTGATGAGAACCGCATTGTCATCAAGGTACAACATTGTACCTAGTCTGCAATGTTGTTTTTGTGTTTCCCCCACCATCTTGTTGGGGTTGCTTTCAGGGCCTCATCCATCGCCAAGAATCTTTGTTGCATTGGTACACTTTCTTCAAATTCCGATAGGAAGGTTTCTAAAGGATTTAGACCATCAAAGGTGGGTAAGTTACTTACTGTTGTGTTGATCCAGCGAACTTCCCTAGTTAATCTGGCACATATTCTTGTAGATACTTCATACATCTTATTATGTCAGTTATCCAATGCTTCTTCTGAGTTTGATGAACATCCGTTGTCACTTTGCCAGCTTAAGTTTCCATCGGTCGTAGGATTAATGTAATCTTGTTGTCTAGTTGTTAATTTGTATATGTTTTCCAGTTCATATGAGTGGTCTTCTTCTCTGATAGGTTATGTGTATCGTTGACCTTCATCTGGATCTAAAGGTGCAATGAACCTAAGGCCATCTCTTTCAAAATTCATACGTCTTTTATTTAAATCAACCACAGTGGATTTATTGAAATCCCAATCAATTCCTAACAACGCAGGGTAAGGACAGTTGTCATCAACTATCTCAATTACCTCAAAATCTGCAAATGTTCTTACTCTGTCAATGTCCACAAGGACATGTTCCAATCATCCAAAGGGGTTGAAAGCTTGTTGATTGGACATCCTGAGCCTGATAGGGGAATATATCAACTTCAGTTTTCCCATCAGTGCCCAAGTTTGCTTCGTCGTGACATTGACCTCCGACCCTAAGTCGAGGACCACATAGTCTATATCATATTCACCTATTTGAGCATTATAGTGTAATTCCTTGTTTGTCCTTCTCTTCTTAGCGATTTTGTGTACTGCCTTGTTCAGTAAGGGGTCTATCTTTCCTATTTCATACTGTCTGATTAAACTTTGTAGTTCTTGTACAGTGCTTTCATCCTTAATCAACTTAATACAAGTATATAGAAATTCCATGAGCTTGCTTACCTCTTTTCCTTCTCTTGGAGAAGCAGACTGATCAAATGCCTGAGGCATTCCATATTCTCTTATTTCTGGCCATGTCTTTGATGAAGAGCCTTGATCTTCTTTGAACTCTTTTCTTGCCTCCTCAAATATTTGTCTTTCTTTCTTTGCATCAAAGGTTTGGGTCTTCTCTGCAGCTTTCCTGATTCCTGAGTCTTCTGTAGTCTTTCCTTGGATCAGTCTGTCTTCTCCTATAACAATGCCTCTTCTAGTGATAACAACGAATCTAGGATCTTCTCCACGAGGTTCATCATATATTAATTGCACTTTTGGGTTCTGCTGAGGTCCTCATCTTTCCTAAAGCTTATCTAGCAATGTTGGACATTCCTCGATAACATGCTCAAAGGAATTGCAGTAGCTGCAAGTGGTACAAGGGTTTTGACAGTCCCTTGCTAGGTGTCATGGTTGGGCACAGTTATAATAGATTATGTTTCATCGGCCTTGACCCATAACTCCTCCTCATCCTCTTCCTCTGAATCCACCGTGAGGATTGAAGTTTCCTCTCCCAGGGGATCTGTACTACATAGTATTTCCTTCTTGTTGTACTTCGCCTTAAATTGTGTATATGTATCTTTGTTGAAATAATGTAACTGCGAAGAGCATTCTTATTATTATTGTTACTTTATTATTAGGATTAATCCCCATTGTGGATTAATCATGTCGATAATTGTATAAGGACCAAATCCCCTTTTGCAGATTGGTCATCGGACAATTATAAAGGGCAGAATAAGAAGTCGGACCCAGCAGTTATTATTGAAGACCCAGAATTAATTAAAGGTGGGTTTACCCACCCAGAGTGAGAGGTCGGCCCTGCCAGTGAAACCCCTCTCACACATGCCAGTCTTGTATAAATAAGAGGCTAGCGCCTCACTTCTAACACACAACTCACTTTCTCATTTCTCTTATGAGGCAAGCTGCAATTGCCAGAGAGAGGAGAAGAAGAGTGGTGCATCTCTTAGGGAGGACTATCTGTATTGGTTTGAGTTATCTCTTGAACATTGTATAAGCTATTTATGATAAGGAAGTTTTTGTTCGGTTTTCTTCCCCTAGAGGGTTTCCCAGGATAAATGTTGTGTCTCTTGTGAATGTGTATTTTTCAGTGATCTTGTTCTTATGATGATCTTATCTATTGAAATGCAAAGAACTATAATAATGGCATAAACATTAACATGGTATCAGAGCCAACCTGAAGGAATCACTATTTGCAAGAGGAAAAACATCACTGTTGCAGCACCTACAAATTAGGGTTTTGAAAAAGTATCTTTGTTCAGCTCCCTAACCTCCTAGAAAGTTGTGCCCTCCCCCAAGGATCAATTTGGCACCTAGAGCGCACCTTTTCAGTGGTTGGATCTCCCAAAAAGTGAAACCCTAGTTTCACAAAAATACTAGAAGTACCAGAAGCACCAGTCCAAAAATCTGCAGATCAGATTTGACGGGGTAAAAATTGGATTTTCTCATATCTAAGGACACCAGGCTACTCGCCTCAGCCAAGCGCACCTCCTGGTAAAGTCAAAATTTGATTTTGAGCATTTTCAATTTTTGGTTATTTTTGTTGCCTCAAGTACAAAATGTCTGTAAGCACAAAGCTTGTTGAGAAACTAGAAGGCATAGACAACTTTCGTGCCTGGAAGTATAGGATCGGTCTGATCCTTGCAGAGAATGACCCATCAAGATTTATCAAAGAAGAAGTGGAGGAACCTGAAGATGTCGTAGAGAAAGCGAAGCCTCAGAAGGACTCAATTAGGGCTCAAAGAATCATTGCAGATTCAATCAAAGACCACCTGATCCCGTATGTATCATCCAAGAAAACTCCAAAGTAGATGTTTGATGCTCTAAGCAAACTATATGAAGGAAAGAACATCAATCGAAAGATGAATCCAAGAACTCAGTTTAAGAATAACAAGATGCAGAAAGGAGAAATGATTCAAGAATATTTCTCCCGAATCTCTGAAATAAAAGAACAGTTGAAAGCGATTGGAGACACCATCGACGAAGACGAATTTGTAATAACCGCCCTAAATGGTCTCGCAAT
>ML787693.1:415264-439570 GCA_009831015.1 Picea engelmannii | reverse complement strand
ACCAGGGGAAGTACACGGTCGAAATCTTAAAGAGATTCGACATGCTAGAATGCAAGTCCATGAATACTCCCATGGAAGCAAAGCTGAAGCTGTTGGTCGATACTTCGTCAGATTTGATAGATGCCACACTATACAGATAGATTATTGGATCCCTGATGTACCTGATGAACACCAGACCAGACATTTGTTTTGCAGTGAACACCTTGAGTCAGTTTCTGGTAGAGCCCAGATGTGTTCATCTAGTGGCTGCAAAACATGTGATGAGGTACCTTAAAGGTACAATGGATTATGGTCTCAGCTATGATGGAGATCATGACTTCACATTGAGTGGATATACTGATGCAGATTGGGCAGGAAGCGTTGCTGACAGAAAAAGCACTTCCGGATGTTGTTTCAATTTGGGATCAACCATGATCTCGTGGCAGAGTAGGAAGCAATTCAGTATTACTCTCAGCACAGCAGAAGCAGAATACATTGCCACATGTTCTGCTAGCTGTAAAGATATATGGCTTTGAAATTTGCTGACAGGCCTATTTGATTTGGAGATGAGAGCAACCGTGATTCTATGTGACAATCAAAGCTGCATAAAAATGACAGAGAATCCTGTGTTCCATGACAAGTCAAAGCACATAGAGATCTACTATCATTTCATCCGTGACATGGTACAGAGAGGAGCCTTGAAGCTTAAGTACATTAGCATGAATGAATAGGTTGCTGACATGTTGACTAAGCCTCTATCTCGTGTAAAGTTTGAACACTTTCGAGATAAGCTTGGTATTGTCTGAAAGGACCCTCCCTGAAAGGGGGAGTATATGTATCCCTTGCTTTTGACCTAGTTGTTAGACATAAAGTAAGATGATTCATGCTTCTGACCTCGCTGTTAGACGTAAAGCATGACGTCGTGTGATCCTTGCTTCTGACCTAGTTGTTAGACGTAAAGCAACATGAGTCATGCTTCTAACCTCGTTGTTAGACGTAAAGCATGACGTCATGTGATCCTTGATTCTGACCTAGTTGTTAGACGTAAAGCAAGATGAGTCATGCTTCTGACCTCGCTATTAGACGTAAAGCATGACGCTATGTGATCCTTGCTTTTGACCTCGCTGTTAGACATAAAGCAAGATGAGTCATGCTTTTGACCTAGTTGTTAGACGTAAAGCATGACGTCGTTGATCCCTTGCTTCTGACCTAGTTGTTAGACGTAAAGCAGGATGATTCCTCGCTTCTGACCTCGTTGTTAGACGTAAAGCGAGATGTTGATGTGTTCCTTGCTTCTGACCTTGTTGTTAGACGTAAAGCAAGATGAGTCATGCTTCTAACCTAGTTGTTAAACATAAAGCATGACGTTGTGATTCCTCGCTTCTGACCTAGTTGTTAGACGTAAAGCGAGATGATGATATTCCTTGATTATGACCTAGTTGTTAGACGTAAATCAAGATGTGACTGACACTAAGCTACCATCATTGTAGCTATGACATTGAGCCAGTGTAGTACTGCCAACCTAGTGCTATGATGAGGTATCATTTTTTTACTGATACATATTTGATGCAGATGATGATAGCATTCTTTCGAGAATGATGATAATGCCGATGAAGAAAACTTCTGATGACTCGTAAATATGCTAGCCAATGTGTCAAGATGATATTGATGATACTGTCCTCCAGATGCCACTGATGATGCATACCTCTCTCGCCTGATGCTGATGAAGAATATCCTTCTTGTTAAGGGGGAGTGTTGAAATAATGTAACTGCGAAGAGCATTCTTATTATTATTGTTACTTTATTATTAGGATTAATCCCTATTGTGGATTAATCATGTTGGTAATTGTATAAGGACCAAATCCCCTTTTGAGGATTGGTCATCGGACAATTATAAAGGGCAGAATAAGAAGTTGACCCCAGTAGTTATTATTGAAGACCCGGAATTAATTAAAGGTGGGTTTACCCACCTAGAGTGAGAAGTCAGCCCTGCCAGTGAAACCCCTCTCACACGTGCCAGTCTTGTATAAATAAGAGGCTAGCACCTCACTTCTAACACACAAGTCACTTGCTCATTTCTCTTATGAGGCAAGCTGCAATTACCAGAGAGAGGAGAAGAAGAGTGGTGCATCTCTTCGGGAGGACTATCTGTATTGGTTTGAGTTATCTCTTGAACATTGTATAATCTATTTATGATAAGGAAGTTTTTGTTGGGTTTTCTTCCCCTAGAGGGTTTCCCAGGATAAATGTTGTGTCTCTTGTGAATGTGTATTTCTCAGTGATATTGTTCGTATGATGCTCTTATCTATTGAAATGAAAAGAACTATAATAATGTCATAAACATTAACATTCTTGACCTTTCATGCATGAGATAGTAATCCCTATAATCTCTATCATCATGTCCCATGGAATTACAGAATGTGAAATACAATTTTGTAGGAGTCTGAACGTACTTTTTCATGTAATAGCACTCACCAGGGAAATGTCTATTTCGGCATACCTCACACCAGGGTAAGGTGACTTGCTTCAAAGGGCTCGGAGCTCTAGAGGCCAAGTATTCATGGAATAAGGGACAGTGTTCCTTGTCATGGCCCTATGATCTGCATCTAACACACCATATGTCTTCTCTTTTATCTTTTCCCTTATCCTTTTTCATATCTTCGACTTGCAGAGACAAACTAGTTAGCTGACTCAATATTTGGCTCATACCTGAATTGGATTCTTCCATAGGGGTTGATTCTAGCTTCATGGCGATATCCAGTGCCTCATCCTACGAAGAAATCTTCTATTGCATCAGAGGAACTATGATGTGTGGTAAGAGAGCAGCAATGAACCATTCTTTGTTCTATTCATGTGGGATCTGAAAAGTCAATCGGCCTGTTAAAGTCTTGAATCTCTGATCGAATTCCCAAACAGGTTTGGATACCTTCTGCTTGATCTCTTTTAGCTCTATAATGCATTGTGACTTTGATTTGGGTTTCTTGAACTCTGCAATCAATGCATTATTGATCTCATTCAGTAGCTTAGGTTGTGCAAGTCCTTGGACAAGCTTCATGTACCAAATCAGTGCGCGGTCCCTTAGGGTAGTGCTAAACGAGGTTCTTTTAATAGCCTCATTGGTGACATTCTTAATATTCCATACAGCTTCACATAGGAACCAGTGTTGATCAGGGTCTTCAGACCCATCTCCCCTAAAGATAGGGAGTCTCATCTCATTTGCCATAGATTTGCCTATGTTTCATGTCTGAGTATATGTTGAACTGCTAGTAATAGTACTCTGAGGACTCTAGTGACTCTAACTATTCTGATTGCTTAGTGTTGTTGAATCAACAGGATGGACAATAGTACTTACTTCAATGGTTTTCGCAGTTTTTGAAGTCTCTGGCTCGTCCTGGTGAAGCTCTTCAACTTTCCCTTCCTCTGTCCCAACAGGTTCTGAATGCTCTTCATCTGTCAGGTCTGCCTCTTCTCCACTATAGAAACCCTCGTCTCTTTATTTTTGCTTGAACAGGTTCACAAGATGCACTTCTCTGAATTCTTTTCCACTGCGTGTATGTCCAGCCTCTATGTCGTTGTCACTGTCTGAATTCTTGAACATTAGCTTTTTCAAATCCAACCAATTTATTGTATCTTCAATATTTTCTTCTCATGCAATAGCATCTTGATTCTCAACTTCAGAAAGTGTAAAAAATTTCCTCTGGGTCCCTTGAAGAAATATCTCTCGGCTTGGCTATATGACTCTACTCTGTCAACATCAAACTCGGTGATGTACCCTCTAATGGTTCTATCAAAGCAGTGATCTATTGCTCTTGATACTACGTTATCAACTCTCTTGACCTTCTTGATCAGCTCTGACATCCAAACCACAGGAGGTCTAGATCAGATCTCAAACTAGGTATCTGCTAACCTAGCTAACCACTCGTATAGCTCTTGATGTATTCCCCCAAAGAAAATATCATGTATATTAGTAAAGATATATTTCTCCAACCAATCCTCTGTACTAAGATTAGGGTTCTTGTTCTTGGCTTCAGCAAAGTCCTTTTCTTGATCCTCTATCCACTTTTGAGTCTATGTC
The DNA here is from genome assembly GCA_009831015.1 of Picea engelmannii. NCBI lineage: Eukaryota > Viridiplantae > Streptophyta > Pinopsida > Pinales > Pinaceae > Picea > Picea engelmannii. The sequence continues at coordinate 435,516 of ML787693.1, read as the reverse complement.
TTTGATGGAAACCACCTTGACATTCCCTCAAGAAGATTCTCGTTCCGACAACAAAACCATTTGTTGGCATTGGGGCAAACCCAGGGTTCAGCTCCAAGAGTGCACCAACAAGCCCTAACTACTAGCTCTTTCGGCTACACCTACGAAGCAGATGCAGTCTCACCCCAAGAAGCTATGGGGGGGTTGCAAGATAGAAATGTTTACAACCAAGGGACATATCAAGTGGATCCAACCTAGAGCAATATAGCATGCATTTATCACTTATCAGCTTAGATCTATTCCACACATCTTGTCAAATCTACCACAGTAATGCAACAGCAGTATATCAAGGAAAAATAACACAATATCAATCACACACACAAGACAGATATACGTGGTTCACCCTCTCTCTAGGGCTACATCCACAGAACTGTGCTTTATGATATATTAAGATGAAAGCATACAGTTCTGATCTGCGCTCTTAGCTAGCACATCTTCCCTCTTCTCTCTATCTCTCCCCTCCCTGTGCACCCAGCTGAAGATATTACAATACCATAAGGATCTTCACTCAACACTTCTCTCTCTCTCAACAGTAATCACTCATATCAAACAATACAACTACATCCAAAAACTCGAACCTGAACAAACCCTCTTCCCTCATATAGTTTCTTATTTATACGTTATAATCACTCATCGACATCCTTAGGCCGAAACCTAGGTGTCAAAACCCTAGATACCAAAACCCTAGGTGTATAAAACCCCAGTTCAACTTGACCCACGTTTTTAGGGCTTCGCCAGCCTGTCTTTCCTTCCTTCTTGCGTGGTGCTCCAAAGCATCTAACGGTGGTTTTTTTCACTTGTTGAGTCATCCACGGTCCTTCTTCCTTGTTGACCTGTCATCCTCGATCTCATCGTCCAACGGCTTGCTTTCTCAGGATTCGCTCCGTCTTTTATGCTCTTTTGCTCACTTCAACCCAGTAACAGTCACTGTGTCTTCCGTGAAGTTCTCATTTTTCCTTTCTTCCCTTGTTCTTTGCTTTCTTTCTCTAACTAAGGGCCAACACCCATACAAGTCCAATTTTGAACCAATCACTATGATACCATATTGTAACGCACCCAATCTCCCACTAAGTCATGTTGCCACCTTACACATGCTCTGATACCCATTTGTATCATTCCCAGCCACCCAGGCTAGTCCATGTTACTCCAACAATCTCACTACACAGTTTCTACTTTAAACACAATCCATGCAATTTTACTTGAAGTAATGTGCTCAACCCAAGATTGAGTCTTTCCACGCAACTTATAACAGTGGAAGCAACATTCTCTTTTTAATGCAAACTTAAGCAGCATAATTAAATCAAACAACTACGTGCACCAGCCTACTGACCACGCAGTACAACTGTGCGCATAACCACATGTGCATCATGCGCCACTTCTATTATTAATGTGTGTGGGATCTAATTCCTTAACCACACACACAAGTTCCATCCTTATGAAGCACACATGCTACAAACTTGTGCACCTATCCACTCAATCCTCTTCTTGATGACTCATAACCAAAATCATAAGGTTAAACTTAACAGGAAAAATTAACATCAACTGGCATACTCATGCACAACTACAATTAAAGGCTAAAAACACCATATTTACATGTTCAAGCGATATTAAACCAAATAACAGCAAATACTTGTATTCAACACACACAAGAATTAACCCATTTAAAACATAGTCAAATATGCACATTGTAAACAAGACAAACACATAAAGAACACTCATCTTCTTATGAAAGCCACTAATTGTGGCCTTGACTCAAACATTCCTCCCAGCCACAGACATTGTTTCTCATTAATCTTTCAGCAGCAGTTCACCCCTGAGTTGGGGCACAACTCCACCAGGGAAAAAGGGTTCCTAACGACAAACTATGGTCTGAAACTCAACATAATTTCCCAATCCTAAGTGCAGTTGTTGTAACTAGCCCATAGTCCCCCATTCCCCACACACTTGTCACACCCAAGGAAGTGTTCCCCTTCTCTTCTCAATAGTCCTTCGGCTACCCCAATTCCCTTCCCAAGGTTACCAGCAACAGGTCGGATAGGAAATCTCTGATCCTTGCGACTAATTCTCAACGCACCAGGGAACAACTCTCAACAAAACTCTTACTTGGAGAATATGTCCATGGCTCTTACAACCACTCCACAACAGCCAGTCTCTCACCCAGAGAGATTGCTCATGGTTTTTCAACCCAAATCTTCGATAGTGAAAATCTGGATACAACCCCACAACTCCCTACAAGCTTCTCGCTGCAGATAAGGTAATAATCATATTTTTCATATAGTTTGGCCCCCTTCTTCTCACAAGAGCCTGAAACATGAATTCCCCCCTTCGAATAATGGATAATCATCATGCAATAATGCCCAAAATATACTAAGGTCAACAATAGATATCGCATGCCTTCTGATTGACACCTGTCACCTCCAAAAGCAGCTTTAAGCCACTTGGTGAAATGTTCCCTACCCTCGGGAAATTAGGATAAAAACATATCCATAACATTACACTTTTTAAAAATATTATTAAAACATCCCCCCTTTTCCCTTTTTTGGTGGAGTAGGCCCCCCCATCTCTTTTCGTCTAAGTCATTCAACATGCAACGATGCAATATTATATTAATAATCATGAGTATATTTACATGGATAGACACGTTGGCCTATCTACATCCAAGTTCACCAGCCTCATAATCACACAGGCTCTTCGGCCTATATACATGTACATTCATTCTCGTGCACTAACCCAAGTGTGTGCACTTACCCAAGTGTGCGCACTTACCCAAGTGTGCGCACTTACCCAAGTGTGCGCACTTACCCAAGTGTGCGCACTTACCCAAGTGTGCGCAACACATAGATTGTGTGCACCCTATCTTTGTTAACACTTTGTCGCACACTACTCTGATGCGTGCAACACCAAAACCAAGTGTGTGTGGCTCACTAGCCTAAATGTACATTACATTTACACTTGGTACCAATATTCTCACCAGCCTATATGTATAATTACAAAGGGTTCTGGATTGTTGGACAGTTGCTTGTCATTGATGTCAACCCTTGGAGAGTGATATTGGAGATTGATTTCAACCCTTAGATATTGATGGCAACCCTTGGAGAAGTCTAGAAGCCCCAGATATGTGGACAAGATCATTGGACAATTGGTTATCATTTGTATGATAGAGATTGATGATGAGTTAGTTGGGTGCATTTGATGTAGTCTACATGCATCCCCGGAGGAGTGGTGATGGGACCCAAAGTTGATTGAGGAATAAGGACATGAAGGATAGTGGAATTGTAGGTAATACTATCATAGATGGATAGTACACATGGTGCCTTTTCTAGTGATATATGGAACACCACGTGGTTCCGCACGGTTAGGGAAATATGGCCTTGTAAAGTTGGAAGCCCCAAAGAACGGTCAAGAAGCCCTAGTTGGTTACAATTCAATGAGTAAAAGAGAAAATTGGTTGTAACAAGAAATTCAAGGAGCCCTAAGATTAAGGAAAGAGGTTACCTAGCAAAAGTATAAATAACCTCATGGAGTCATTCATTGAGACACACACACTTATTCATTGATAATGTATCTTGTGATCTAGTGAATTGTTATGGTTTAGTGAATGGTTATGGTCTATCTTGGAATTTTTGTGAATGTGATGGGAAGTATGAGGCAGCGAAGAAGGTGTGGGAAAAGTACAAAATTTTTAGAGTTGCAGAAGGAAAAGGTTTTTGAAAAACCCTAATTACTGGCATCCTCGCGGGTTACACTATATATGTCAAGTGAGGCATCTTCACGGTTCAGCTAGTGTTTGTCTAGCGAGGCACTAGTAAATTTGTGGTAAATGTTAATCACAATTCCCTGGAGTTTGAAGCAAGTACACAGGTAAGCATCTCATAGGTTCAAGTCAGCTACATAAGTTCTGGTATGGTTATATGATTGTTTTGAAGGTTATTTTTTTTATGATGTGGTGAATGGTGTTGATGTACATGGTTGATGGTTGAGGCATATGGTACATGTTATGGTTAATGGTTGATGCACGGTTTGGCACAGGTGTTGGTGCATAGTTGATGCATGGTTTGGTATAGATTTATGTGCATGTACATGGTTGATGCATGGTATAGGTTGGTATTGATTGAGACACATATCTTGTGATGGTATGTGGTGATCTTAGTGCATACTTGGTAGAGGCATGTGTTGGTGATGTTGAGCATATGGTTTGAGATATGCTCTTGGTGATATTGGCATGATTTTCATGCAGATGAGAGTGGATCCGGTTTCATGGATGATACAGTGATCGGTTGAAAGTGGCAGGTTGGATAGAGTGACAGGTTGGTAGGTTACAGGTTGATGTGACAATGACAGTCGCAGTCACAGTGGCAGTGATAGTGATAGATTTTATGTCATTGATAATGGCAGAGTCTGTGACAGCTAGTCTACACTTATATTTTAGGGCGGAAGGATGGGGTAAGGAAAGGTGGTGATATCCTCCTTCCAATTGGAGCCATAGAATCAGGGAGTTGGAGATTCCTTCAAGTTAGAGCCTAAGAACTAGGTGGTTGGAGCCAAAGAACCCAAGGGGTTGCAACCTCCTTCTGGTTGGAGCCAGAGAATTCAGGGAGTTGTAGCTTCCTTCAGTTTGGATCCTTGGTATAAAGTGCTCATACTAATTCACCCCCCTCTCATTATTCCAACATGGATTAGGGACACTACAATCCCCTCCCCTTATTTATGCATTGTCCTCAATGCATCATATACGCATGTACATACAAAATTTAAAAATTCTTCAAAAATATGAGGATACTCTGCTCGCATAGCATCCTCGCACTCCCATCCTCAAGATCGTACCAGGTCCACTAGACCTTTACCAGCTCCATGAATCAATTATGGAGCTGCTTGGTTTTTCGATCCAATATGCAAACCGGTCGCACTTGAAATCCTCCTTCTAGCTTCACCTAAATCATATTCCAATCAATAATCTGATTAGCATCATGTACATAATTCTTAAGAAATAACACATGGAAAACATTATGAATACACAAGGATGCAGGAAAAGAAAGCATATATGCAATAGGACCAATCCTTTCAAGGATTTCAAATGGCCCACAATAGTGCATTGCTAACTTAGAACACTTTCCCAACTTCAAGGAACTGCGCTTGGACTTCACTTTCAGAAACATGTGATCACCCACTTCAAATTCCCTGTGGATTTTGCCTTTATCTGTGCATCTTTTCTTCATCTCCTGGGTATCCTTTAAATTATTCCTAATATTTACCATCTGCTCCTCCATTTCCAAGAGAAAATCTGGCCCAACTACTGCGCGGTATGTTGGGTTGTCCCAACTCACTGGGGTGTTGCACTTTCTACCATAAAGTGCCTCAAATGGGCTCATCTTTAAAGATGCTTGATACCCTTATTGTACACAAACTCTACCAAATGAAGGTAGTCTTCCAATTTCGATGGCTTATCCATCACATACATCCTCAACATATCTTCAATCGCCCAATTTACTTTCTTTGTCTAACCATTTGTCTCAGGGTGATATGTTGTGTTGAAATTAAGACTTGTTCCAAATCCTTTGAATATCCCACAACCCACTAGTATCCTCCTACAGCTATCCCAAATTTCCTCCATCTATCTTCCTATTAACCTTACCAACCCAAGGAATGTACCCCTTCACTGCTCTCAGTCCATTGGGAATTCCATTCATTTATCAGGGCCTCTTTGGCACATGTAACCAGGAATCTCTTTGTTGGGAACTCAAAGGAAACTCACTGCCATGAAAACTACCAAGAAAACTACAAAAAAAACTTTTTGTTACAGTGCAACTCACACAAGAGCTCACTCTTCAAGCTTGACAACCTGGCTCTTCAATTTCCATCTCCAAAATGCTCCATCATGATCAAGAATTCACCTATCATTCTTGCTCTAGCTATGGTGTTCTTTTTCCCTACTCTCCCCTTGTTTTTCATGCCAATACTCAATGTGAAAAACCACCTAATCTCCCCATACGAATTTCCTCTATTCTCCCAAGACAATTGAATGCACATTATGCCCAATGTTGATTGTACTTTATCCCCATGCTTCCAATAAATGTGGGATGTGACTATCACACCCACGCTCTAATAGGTATTCAATGATTGGGTTCTCATACACTTAAACATGAAATATATGTTTGACACAAAAGATAATAATATTCAGAAATATGGGTTTGGATTAATAACCATAAACCATTTCCCCCTTGGGATCCTCTTAGACTCTCATAGGCATTCCCCTCTCTTGTGGATTAATTATCCCCCATCTCTATCCATATTTCCAACAACTAGCATCACATTATTTTTATTAAAAATCAGAAAATACATTTATGATATTACATCACTTGGCCATGCATTAATTAAACTGGGGATTATAGTGGGGATGTTACAATACTTCAGCTACATTTAAAAAAAAATATCCTCAAATTATAAGCCCATTATTATCTCTTTTGAAGTAGTCCAATATTGTGGACCAATCCCTTTTCATTTTAAGCCTTTGTGGCTCTAGAACCCCAAGCAATTAAAGTTATTGAGGAAGCATGGTAATCTCCAATTCGAGGATCGCCTTCTTTTGTTTGGGAGAGAAAAAACAGTATCACCAAAAGAAAGCTAAAGAAATGGACTAAGGAAATTTGCATCCCACCCTCCAGAGAGAGAGAATATCTTCAAAGGAAGCTCAATGTTTTTCATGCAAAGATAGAAGACCAAGATCTTACGTTATCATTGCATGAGGACAAGGAGGATTTATCTCACCAGCTTCATCAAGTATTTGAGTGAGAGGAGGAATATTGGAGGTTAAATTCCAAAATTTTATGGATTCAAACAATAGACAAAACACATATTTATTTCATAAATAGTCTCGGCCAAGGGAAATGAAGAACCATGTGCAACATATTACAAATGACTATGGGACGAAGGCGGATACTTTCGAAGAAATTAGGATGGTAGTGTATCGGTATTTTAAAAATATATACTCATAGGAGGAGATAGTAGATGAAGAATAAACTCAAGGCCTACTAAACCACATCCCCTCCCAAATATCTTAATAGGAGAATCAATAGTTGCTACAAAGCATAGATTACAATAAGATTATACAAGAAATCTGGGACTTGGAGTTGGATAAAGCCCCTAGCCCAAATCTCTTTACTATTATTTTTTACAAGGCCTATCGGAATATTATTAAATAGTATTTGCATCGAATGTTTTACAAGTCTGAAGCAAAATACAAATTAGGATGTGGGATTAATTCATCTTTTCTAGAATTTATTCCAAAATAAAATAGCCCCTCCACATTTGCTAGATTCTACCCAATATCTCTTTGCAACACCTCATACAACTTTTGACAAAGATATCAGGAAAAAAAAAATCATATTCTACCCAACCTTTTCTCAAAGAATTGAGGAAGATTTATTCATAACAAACAAATATTTTATTTTCAATTGGGTTTAGCTCAAGTGGTTCAGAGGAATGGTTTGTATCCTCCCCACCTAGTTTCAATTCATGCAAATGAAATGTTGATCTCATAACGAGTATATTATTATAATGGCTATGAGTCTTGTTGTTGACTGACCTTGTGCCCTACATATTCTAGGGTTTACCCTGGATACCATCCTCGAAATGAGGGGAAATACTCAAGGGTTCTCCCCATGTAATGTAACCTAGAAAAACAAACAAAAAATATTGACAACATATTACTAGTTCAAGAAGTTATCCACTCAAGAAAAATAAATCGAGAGAGAGGAATGGTCATAAAGATTTATACGGTGAATTCATTTAACCTAGTAAGGCACAACTATTTTTATGTCCTCAAAAAGTTTGGATTCTCCAATAATTGCATTAAGTGGGTAAAATCCCATATTGGAAGCTCATGGATATCTCCTCTAGTTAATTAGAGATTTCCCCCTTTATTTGGTGGTCAAAGAGGATTGCATCAATGTCATCCCCTCTCTAACTCATTGAATATATTAATGGTGGAATCACTAGGAAGGAAACTAAAATTTAAGAAAATTGAAGGTAATCTTCATGGAGTTCAAATAGCCATAGGAGTAAAACCAATCAACCACTCATATTTTGTGGATGATATGTTATTATTGGGAGGGGTGTTAATTAATATAGCTTCTAGATGTAAATATATCATGAACTCTTATATGTCAAATTCTTGTGGTTTGGTAAATAAACCAAAGAGCCAAATATTTGGTTGGAACAACCCCGCTCTAGTTCTCCAAAGGATTGCAAGATAATTGGAATTCACCCTAACAAGTAATTGGACCTCCTCCAAATATTTAGGGATATCCATAGTGATTAATTAACATAAAGTGATGGATTGACAACCTATCTTGTAGAATATATCCAAGAAAATGAAATAGATGGAATCTCATTGATTGAATCCAACTTCAAGTCTTGTTTTGATAAAAGTTGTCCTCTCAAATCTACCAATTTCCAAGGATCCATTCTTCTATCAGTGGTAGGAATTCCTCCGTGAATACAAAAGGCTATTAGAAAATTTATGTGGCAAGGTGGAAAAACCATTAGCAAAAAATTCCATTTAGTAAAATGGGACAAAGTATGAGCTCCAATTGAAAGGGGGGTATTGGCAATAAAATATGTTTTAATCGTGAATGAGGCCTTGGGAGGAAAATCATTATGGAGACTTATAGTAGGAAAAGTAGAGTGGTAGAAAGAAGCTCTATATAAGAAATATTTCTCGGGAGGTCAACTCATATGTTTATATAATCCTCTTCCTTCCTTCTCTTGATCTCTAATTTGGAAATTGTGTGAATTGTCAGTAGATATAATCCAATCTCATCTAACTTAGGTGTTGGGGAATGGAAAGAGAGTAAAAATATCGTCAAATAGTATAATGGGACACCTGCAACTTGATCAACATCAAAATATCAAAGGAATAAAATGATGGCTTTCTGAGAAAGGAATAACTCATATATTTAATCTTGTTGGGTGGCAACAAGAAGATAGAACCCATTGGAAAGGGTAGAGGACCTTTGATCTCCCATATATCCTTCAAGATTAGTATGTCATCTAATTCACCATCTAAAAGGGATATCTCCGATTTGTAAGGACATAAATGACCAGAGAGGATGGGGGGAAAAGGAAGTGAATATTCTATGAAGCAAGCCTGAAAGATTAGAGTGTTGGAGAATGAGCAAGCCACCCAACATGTCGCCTGGGGGAATCTCAGGAAGGGAAATTGTCTCCCCAAAGTCTACATGTTTATTGGGTGTTAATGGATGAAAAAAATCTATTATTGTAAGATGTCTTCTAGCTTTCTTAATTTCCTATGTATACATCATGGAGACCCTTGTGAATACTCATATTGTGTTGTTTATTTGAATATATTGTAATATGAGGTTACCCCTTGAAAATGATTCTTATTAATTCATTGATTCACTTTATTTAGGCATGGCATTACTAGAATGAGTGTTTCTTATGCTTAATTAATAGTTATTTGGTACAAAACATGACAAGGATCACATGACTATGTCATTTTGAACTTTCCATTGGAATCCTTGATGTAATGTAATTGCAGTGCAATTTCCATTCTTTTATGGCATTCTTCTAATTATATTGGCATCTTAAATTAATAACAAGTAGTTATTTTCAAATCCTTGATTACTTTTCTATGTGACTAAGATCACATGAATTGTCACTTAGATTGTCCATTGGATTCCTTGTGGTAGTGGTATTGGCATCCGTTTGTCATTTTTTTGTCAAATTTTGTGTATATTGATAGGTTACATACATAGGAGTTGTCGTTGGAATCAGAAACTACAAAAAATTTATCCATATTTGATAGTCAAAATGCACAATGATGGGCATTTTGACCATCAAATTCTTAGGCCAATAACATTTAAAATTGATAATAATGACATTCAAGTTAATTGTGTGACAAATAGAAATATGGAAAGGTTGTGACATTTTATCATCTAGTAAATTATAATATTTTTATGAATTTTCAATTAATTGTCACACACATGATAATAATAAATTATAATATTTTTATGAATTTTCAATTAATTGTCACACACATGCTATTATTTAAGTATAACTTCATAATTTTCATTTAATAGTTTTTCCAATCAGTAAATGAAGTCGAGGCCACACTAACGTCTACAATGATGGTTGCATAAATTGGCTCAAAACCATCACAATGATAAACAAAACACATCTTAACTCAACAAGTGAAGTGACACAATCAATGATGATTACCGCTATAGAAAATGCTAAGCACCATGTAGTATATGAAAGTTTGCATGGTGCTTAGTATTATACTCTACACTTTATCCAATGAAATTACGGTTCTCGACATGTAACATAAAGCTTGGAGATTTATTATAAAATAAACCAAGGGACAGCATGCCCATAAAATTCACATGCAATTATAAAACCCATGAATGCAAATGTTCAAGCAAAACAACAAACACGCAGCATGCATATAAAACCATTTACATTGTGAAAATATCGTAAAGAAATAACAAAAATTTATATGTTTATAAAATAACCAACTAGCTACGTACAAAGGACGTTCCTCCTAGCTATAGGCTTGCTATTAATTTTTCTCTCAACAACAAGCCACCCCCGAGCTGAGGCTATGAGTCCATGAGGACATATATCCCTTTTGGTTGTCCACTCTCCACATTCAACAACTCAAAACCTAGGTTCTAGTCCAACAACAATTCCAATTCATTGTCTCTCTACCCCTCAACCTGCGCAACCCAAAGAATGGGATTCCCCTTCACTACACACAATCCCTCATGCCTTCCCACTTCCCTCTAGGGCTCCAGTGCACTCAATTGGATAGGAATCTCATAGTTGGGGACTTCCAGGAACTCTTAGCAACTATAAGAGTGTTCACAACAACCTTCACAAGGCTCTTGAGCCATTTCCTCAACTGGAAAATGCTCCATGTGAACACAACGCACTTTTATAGGCATACAACCCATAATTTCAGCATATACACAGCCCAATAATGGTTTCCTTTGAGCATAGCATGATTGGTGCTCTTCCCAGCACTCAAATTCTCCCTTACTACCCAAAAAACTAGAATCATAGCCCCCCTTCATTATTGTCCCTCTCATATCACAACCAGCGATTTTATTTTTATTAATTATTTCCATGTACATAATCCATAGTTTGGCACTCGGCCATATTAAACAATACAGCTCTTTGCCCAAACATATTGGCTCTCCTAAATCACATTTATACAATTACATTATAATTTGTGGGGATTGAAACTAGGGATGTTACACTTAGATTAGAAATCCTACATATTGGTGGTCGCTACCATGGTTTAGTTGTGGGTTAGTATTCATTAAGAGTTGAATGAACTTCTTCAGCAAGCATCAAAAATGGTGCAATAGTGTATACTATCAATATCTAACATTATTTATCATTATCAAAGCAACATCAACAACATTGATTTGATTTCAAACATCAATAAAATACCAAATTGTCTCCTTTGGTAGCATTGGCTCAAGTTCTAGAGCTCCCAAAGGGACAAAATCATAGGCTTAAAGAAAAACTTGGGAACATTAAGGAAAACATAGAAGCATTGGCTTCTTCAAGCAATTTTGCAAGAACTTTCCAAGGCACTCCTACTATAGTTGGCTCTACAAAGTCGATGAAGTTGATCAACAAAAGTCCCCTTATAGTGGGATAAGACAAAATCCTTAACAAGTCTTTAGAAGTTGGTGATAGATGCTAACAACGTTGGTGTGCTTGGAAAATGTGGATTAGGGAAGAATTTGCTTCTAAATGCACTCTTGAATAACAAAAAGGTATCCAATCATTTTAGAAATAGTTTATTGCTTTGGCTCTCTTTTTCACAAAGACAACTCTATTACAATTTAGGAATTCCCTATATGGCCAAATAGCTACCCAAATAAATGTAGATTAGGGCCAAAATATGAATGAAGAAGATGAAAAACTATGGTTGAATTAGACATTGCAACAAAGTACGAGATTTGTTTTGTTTGTGGATGATTTTTGGGTAGGGAATGTGGTGGAATTGTTGGAGGGCTTGGGTGTACTATCCGTTGTAAGGGACCACTATGAATTTGTAGTAGTTGTCAATTCCAGGGATTTCATTATGACATTAAAAATGGGAATTGTAGATAGATGCACAATAACTATGGAGGACTTGATGGAAGAAAAGAGTTGGAAGATATTTCGGTACCATGTTTTTCCATATAATGTTGTAGATATCTCAAAAAACATCATTGAGGAAAAGGCCAAGCTTGTGTGTGATAAGTGTGGATGAATTCTCCTTGGAATCAAAGTTCTAGGAAGGGCAATGGTTAGTGGTACTCTTTCAAAATATTGGGAATGGGATCTCTAGAGTTTGCCAAAGTATAATAGCCTTTATGATTTCCTATAGTGGAGTTATGACACACTTGACAACAAGGATGCTAATATGAAATTGTGTTCTATACGTGTAGTTATAGTAAGCTTAGAAGATGAACTAATTTTTGTTTGATTAAACCAATTATGAGAGACTTTGATGGGGAAATAATATGGTTTGGGTTGCTCAATGCCTTGCATGATTTGGCAATATGAAATGGACATGAATAAGAAAATTTGTATTATTGTGTGGATAAGGTTTTAACAACTTTGAATGAAAATGACTATTTTGGACGTAATTAGATATTATCAGGCTTTAACAAATTGAATTATTTTCTGTTACTCACATCATGTCCACATTGTTCATTAATAGGAACCCACATTTAATATAAATTCCAAGAAGAGTGATTAGGGGTGTGATCTCTCTTAAGGTCTTGATTTTGAGTGGGATGTTAGAGCAATTATTTCCAAACATAGTAGAGTGTTTGGAACAACTAATATACATGAGTTTGACGGGCCTTCCCATGAATAGACTAGTAACATCTCTTACCAGTCTTGTAAACCTTGATATCATCAATCTTAGTTGGGCTAACGTCATATAATTACAATATAGAATTCATAAGTTGAGATCTTTAAGGAAACAAGAACTTCAGGAATGTATTTAAAATGTCTTACCTTAAATCATCTCAAGGATGACATATTTGCAGTGGATTCCCTGGATCATTTCAAGGATGACATCTTTGTAGTGGTTGGAAACCTACGGTTTCATAGCTTTTTGGAACAAACATCAACACGATATATGAAAAAAACATCAAGGATGAGATATTTGTAAAGGTTGAATATCTATGATTGCATAGCTCTTTGGAACAAACATCAACAATGAGATATTTGTAATGGTTGAATATCTATGATTGCATAGCTCTTTGGAACAAACATCAACAAGATAGATGCAAACCATTAACAATTTGACCAATCTAATGCAATTCAAAAGGTTGTATTAAAAAAAAAATGAGATATTTGTAATGGTTGAATATCTATGATTGCATAGCTCTTTCGAACAAACGTCAACAAGATAGATGCAAACCATTAACAATTTGACCAATCTAATGCAATTCAAAAGGTTATATAAAAAAAATTGGGCCAATCAAAAGGTTATATAAACAAAATTGGGCCAATTATTAGTGATAGGCATTGCAAGATGACTCAAACAAACTATCAATTTTTCTCACAGAATCAAGACGTATTAGATTATCTGTGTGTCCGTAAAGATCACTTCCGTTGTAGTCTAGTTGGTTAGGATACTCGGCTCTCACCCGAGAGACCCGGGTTCAAATCCCGGCAACGGAATTTATTTTAAGTGAATTCTATTTTGGATTCTCACAGATTACAACGCGGAAATCGTGCATTAACAAAATAATGAATGAAGAGATGTTTGTCTGTTGCTTGGAAGGCAAAATCTATTTTTAAATGATTTCCCTCTGTTTTTCTCAGAGTACAACGTTGAAATCGTGGCTTAAAAAAACGAATTGGTCACTCGGAGAAAATGAAAAACTGATGCGTCTGCCGGGAGTCGAACCCGGGTCTATTGCTTGGAAGGCAATTATCCTAACCGTTGGACTACAAACGCAGTATGTGCAACGACGAAAACAATAGGGATATCATTAATATGATGAAGTTAAATTTACCATCCTTTCCTTGATTTGAAGTCTGCCGTCGCTGAATTTAACGGGTTTTAAGGTAATATTATGCCTCATATTCTATTTCAAATTAGAGATTTGTTGGATATTTTAAATGATTCAACTAGTTTTTTCACCTTTAATTTGGTATATGTTTAAGGTGTAATTGAATAAACAATTATAATAATAATAATTTAATTTTAAGGTCACAATCAAGTTAGACATCAAATTGGTGTATGAGACTCGCTTGTTTGTGGGAGAAGAGATCTCTTTGTTTGTGGAATAACGGTATAACTTACACAATTAATGACATCATAGGTGAAATTAATGAGACTACATTGAGAATTACAGAGTTAGTTGTTTGCAAGTGAACTCGGGACTATAAGGAATTTTTGGAAGCATTGATCACTAGAAATGATAAGATTACAGATCCATTCATAAGGTTAGGTTTTTGTCATACATTGAAATGGTTTACACCTAAGAATTCATAAGTACTTTGAAAATCTTTTCTCATCAAAATATTTGTCTTCTTAAATTACAAGGAATAGAATATTGATACTAGGGTTCATTTTGAGGTGTTGTTGTCTGAAGAGGATATGAAGATTAGGATATAAGATTGCACTTCAAGAGGGTCATTTAAAGAAATTCAAACTAACTACTACCATTAGCACAAGTAACATGCAAATTTTTAAATCACTTTCAATTTTTACAAACTTGAACGTTAAGATGTGAACCTAGAAAAGCAAGGAGAGTGTTTCTCTCTGTGGCTAGGGTTTACCCTAGCCACCGCTTGAATCAATCTACTGAAGACTCAAACCCTATTCGTCGTTCGACTCCCACTATTGAAGACTTCTTTGAATGCCCATGTTCACTCTACAAAATATGCTTGGTTTAGCACTAACATTGAATCTGTCATTTCATATATGCATTGCATTTCAGGTTAGTCCGTCGTTAGGATTGATTGGCCAAAACTATCACCTCCTCCAAGGTATAATGTACTCAATATGGTTAAGTACATCAAATCTGAGGGGGAAACCTTTGCTTCCCTCCTCACATCTCCAAACTCTATAGAAGAAAATCATTCAAGGAAAAGTAAATTTTTCAAGAGGGTAGAAGATATTCCCAAGGTGGAAATTTTGAATCCATAAGTGAAGCAAAAAGTCAAAATGATGAAAGAAAAAGCATTAATTGGAAAGTTCATAGGCTTATGGCCGAATCACCGGGCAATTGAGGTATGGGTCATAGAAAAATGGGATTATCCTTGTTTATTTACTATGGAAATGGTTTTTTCTATTCATTTTTTATACTAAATAGGAGCAAGATAAGATTTTCGGATCAAGACCTTATTTCATGGGATCCAGGGGAATGTTTGCCTCCCATTAGACCCTTCATTTTGACCTTGAAATGGAAATCTCAGTTGCCCCTGTATGGTTTAAGCTTCTACATCTCTCTATGATATTATGGGATAAAGCCACTCTTAAAACTATTGGAGATGAGTTGGGTTGCTTCATTGACCATGCAGAGATAAAATTGGGAATGTATACCTATGCTAGAATTTGTGTGGAAGTGGACTTACTAAAGGGTCTTCTGAAAGTGATTCAGCTCAATATTAAGGGATGGAGTCATCCAAGTACTTAATATGAGCGTATTTCATTTAAGAGCAATAGTTTCCACGATTATGGTCATTTTGCAAAAAAATGTCCAAGTACACAAGCATCACAAGTTGATCCCCCTAACAATATTGAGCAAGAAGCATTCAAACCTACTCCCAGAAGGTGTAAGAAACCATAGTCCAAGAGTTCCCAGCTTGCAAATAAATCGCAGTCGAGATCGTCCCTCCAATAATGGATTTAAAATCCTTGATGAGCAAGAGGATACAAAGAAGGAAAATTCAAAGACTCGTACCCAAGAAGAAGAGCTGAAAAATCCCAAGACTCATCTTCATGGCCAGTAGCAAAAGTCCAAGAGGAAATAGAGAACTCATTTTTGTTCATTAAGGATGGGACTCTACTTGGGGTAAAATCAACAACTCCACAAGAGAAGGAATTGGGATCACAAAAGGAGTCAGATGATTAAAAAGAGGATGAGGAGGAAGCATTTGGAGAGGGAAATATCTTTGATTCTCCTTCATTTCCAAAAATAGGAAGAATTCCATCCTTCAACCCCATTAACAAGGGGAAGAAAACAAAGTCAAGCATGTTGAGAGAAAGAGGCAGAATCAAACATTATGTTGGGCAACCAATGAACTCTAGACCCTACCATGTTTAGTGGGGAGAGGGTACTACACAAAAAAAAAAAAAAATTATGTTTTGTTCTCGCGCATTTTTATGCAAGCAATTTGTTGTAATTTATTCTTGTACTTAGAAAGAAGTAAGACTTAGGTATAGATGATCAAGGGTTGGATCTCTCCCTTTCATACTTTTGATGGGAAAAGTCTTGTTATATACATTGTTCTTTGTTAGTTTTGTAGAAATCTCATGAACTCAGTTGGATGTATCTTGTTGCTAAATTCAGTGCAGTGTATTTTTGAATGAATATAAATTTCTATTTCGGTTATTAAAAAAAAATCACATGTAACATGCATCTTTTTTACTCAAATGGGAATCATTCATAAATATGAGACCCTTGAATAAGGTACATTATTGAAACTCGTCTCTTTAATTTTCTTGTAGGTTTCAGTGCTTTTGTTTTTTAATGCACGAGTTCAAGAGCAATTCTACATGGAATCACCTCACAAACTTGTAGTTCTGGAGGAATTCTATCAAATCATAAAGGTAGGCTTGTTTTGATATCATGGAGGAATTCTAAGATATTTTACGAATGTTGTGATGTACATGAATAAATTTGTTTCTCTTATTTTTATTAGTGTCAGATTTCTTCTTTTTTTTCTTCTTTTTTTTCCAAGTAACGTATCTCGAGGGAAAATCCCATGCACCTATCCTCATTTTGAGGATGATACCCAGGGTAAACCCTAGATTCTTCAAGGCATAAGGAAAAGTCAACAACATGTCTCAAAGTCGTTATAACAATATACTCATAATGAGTTCAACATGTCACTTACAAGAATAGAACCTGAGTGGAGAGGATAACACTCCATCCCACAACCACTTGAGCTAGACCCAGTTAACACGTTGGATTTATTTCATGGGAATGGAGTTTACATTACTCTTATAAACATAAATTTCAAACTTTACTCCATTCCCTCTTTAGCCAAGGATTTCTATTCTAGTTTACCATTACCAACTCATTGGTTTCCTGCCATTTATGTGCATGCCCAACATCTTTATTAATTTTTTACATGTTAGATTATGTTGCCTTAATACTCTTTATTTATTTTTGTATTGAATGCTTAGTACTTTGCATCTAAGAAATTATTTTGGGAAAGCCTCTTCAAAAGTTATCATGGCTTGAAAATTTGAAAGCACCACAACTTGTGTTTTTGTTTCATACAGTTTTGTTAGGTGATTTGGATTTTACATACAGTTTTGAGGTGGGTCTGAAAAACATCTAAGGACAAATTATTTGAATTTTAGAGCATTAGTTTGATTCTTTTCAGAGCTTTAGTGAATACAAGGTATGAAACAACAATAAGTAAATTGTAGATAGTTCAACACTCTGTCAACCTCACCAATGAACCAATGATATGATGTTTTTGGTTATAGAAATTTTTAGGTAGGTTTGTGGTTGTTTAGATCTCATCAAGGTATTTGTGATGTTGGATTTCAAATGGAGCACCAAGGTGAATTTGAAGGTAGATTTATATCTTATCATTATAGAGTTCTAAATTATTGTTATTGGAATTCAAAATCAAGTTTAAGTGAGTATGATTGAAGACAATTTAGATCTTGTTATGTAGCTCAAAGTGATTCTTATTCGGCTTTGAGATGCCTTGTTTCATTTCAAAAGATTATTTATGTGAGTATTATCCATGTGGATTTATAGACATCCTAGTCCTATTTAGGGAAACTTATGAAACTAGATTTAGGGCATTATGAAAGAGATTTAGCTTTGGAAATATTGAGTTTCATAATGTTCGTACTTGCAATGTGTTTAATGGTGGGATTGATGCTTTGATGTTATTTTAGACCATATAGGTTGTGTTGTATTTAACAATTATCTTGATGCCTTGGGATCCATCGAGATCATATGAGGGCACTTCTAGTGTCATGTACACTAGATTCACAATGTTTTAATATTTTTGGGTGTTGAAGTCATGGTGGCAATAGAAGCAACATTATGATTAAATTTAAATACCTAGAAATTTCTTCAGTTATGTGGTTGTTATATTGTATGCCAAGGTTTTTGGAAGTTGTTCATGCCTATTTGGAAGTTTGTGATATGGGATTTGAAGCATCGTGAATTAGACCTAGGGGAACAAAGTGTTTTTTGTATTGTTTTATTCTATTTAAGTTGTGGGTTCTCCTAAATTTGATTGTGTATATGTTCTCTTCTCTTACAATTTGATAACTTATATGGATGTAGATACTCTCTCATGGATGATCTGATGAGAGTTGTAGATGTCATGATTGTTGGTAAGGTTGTTGTTGTGTGTGGATATGGATATGTTGGAAAGGTTTGTGCCACAACCCTAAAGGTTGTCGGAACTAAGATAATTGTTACATAAATTGATCCTATATGTGCCTTGCAATCTCGTATGGGAACCATTGATATCATACCATGGTACTTATGATGTTGTGTACATTATATTCACAACATTTTACTATTTTAGGGTGTTGAATTCATTGTGGCAATAGAAGTAACTTTATGAGTAAATTTGAATACCTTAAAATATATATACTTATTTGGTTACTCTATTTTATGACAGCTTGGTTTTTGGAAGTTTGTGATGTCGGCTTGGAAGCATTATGAATTAGATCTAGGAATGGCAATCACTAAGCTTGGTAGTAGGTGTTTTGGGGTTTTCCTCATCATGGATACCCATAGAACAAGTAATAAATTCATCAAAATAATTATTCAATGGATATTTTGTTTTGTCTTCACACAAAATTATAAAAATTACAACCTACCATGGATGTAACTCATGTAAAATCTCTATCTAACCCTAGCTTCTATGGATCACACATCACCTAGTTCACCTTCTCCGCACAACCCTCATAGCCATGGATCAAGAGGGGGGAAGGATTAGATGGAAACCCTCCCTTGTCTACTGAGGCACTATCCTTTCAATCCCTTATTTATGCCCCACAAAAATCTACTAGGAGGTTGAACTTCTCCAAGTTTGTGAAGAAGATTGATGTTATCCCTATGATGAAGATAACATCGCCAATCCCCCACATGAAGGTTGTGGTGATTTATGATTGCAACTTAATCGGGAAATTCAGTAGTTTATGGTCTTCTCCAAGAGCCATGGATCAATGGATGTAGAAAAATTGGTGCTCTCTTATCAAAGGAAAAGTTTATCATTATTTGATCAAGGGATCAAATTTTGCTCAAAAATTCAAAGTGATCAGAATCGCTTCAAATCGAACGAGAGTGTAGGCCTCGTCTTTGCAAACCCAACGCAACTCGTTTGGGTTCAAACGGACGTCTGGAGCGAGAGATATCGCGTTCTGTTCAAAATGGCAAACAGGCAAAAAAAAGGGATGTTGATTGTACAGTCCGTACGGACGATGACGTGGCAAGTCGTACGACACATGGCAGGCAGTTATTGGACAGTTGGCATGTGACATGGTTTGTTGGCAGTGAATGGGATGGCGACACGTGGCCCAATCAATGGTCGCCACGTGTCACCTGTTTGTTGGTTAAAATCTTTGCACTTGTCAGGAGTCGACCCCGTGACCTCCAGGGCAGGGTAAAGCTTTGGGAAAGGCCGCCCAACCGGCGCGCTCGCACATGTTACTTGATATATATACGCTTTGTAATATATTTAACATCGTATAAATGTGTGTTGGGGCGTGATCCAGGCCGGGGCTAAGCCCCAGCCCGTGGTTATATGTTGTATTGCATACGACCGGTGCTACGGCGGTTAGACCCACCGTAACATATGTTATAACCGTTTGAATGTGTGCGGTTTGATATGACATGTGACCAACGTATATGTGCGCAGGTTTAAACCTTATGGTTATATCAACGGTTTTAAACTTAATCCCTGTTGTATTATAGTGCGCGGTCATGTGATGACCATGTGCCCACGGGCCTTGGTAGTTGAGG
>ML787693.1:358142-380702 GCA_009831015.1 Picea engelmannii | reverse complement strand
ATTACATAGTCAACAATCTATGGCAGAAATTCCCATTGTTTCTCTACACCAGGAGAACTTCTTGGAGCTCATCGAATTTTTCAATGAATCTGCAACATTCTTCAGAGTGTCAACCTTCTCTAGTAACACCTTCTTTCCTTCAACCATGTCTCTCACAAAGTGATACCGAGCATCAATATGCTTTGTGTAACACACCCAACCCCCTAATCCTTACTCAAGTTGATGGGGTGTCAAAATTCCTCTTTCAATAGACTTTTTATCTCTCTAAATAAACCTCGTAGATGGATTTTGATCACCAAGAGATTTCCAACAACTGTCACCATGGTAAAATCGAGATTTGGATCAAAATTTATGGCCTTCCAAAGTTTTAGACCTTCTTGGTCAAAGTCCATCTCACCACCACGTGGCTCCATGTCACTTGTGTTCTCTAACAAGCCTCTGATGTGTCATAACATGTCACCTCCTAATGTCAATGTGGTTGTTGGCATGGAAATTGTTGTGGTACCTACCACTTGGCCCATCGGGCCCTCGACTTATCAGGTCCTAGTCATTCCCTCTCAACTGCTTCACGTATAATTTCTCGGTATCCGAAATTCTAGGGCATTGGCCCACCAGGATACCAGGATATCGGCCCACTGGGGTGTCGGTATATCGGCCTACCAGGGTGTCAATATATTGGCCCTCGGGTAAACTAATACTCAATCCAACTCCAAACACTCGATTTGGTGACCAAGATAGCACCTGGGACACGCGGCCCTACCATAATCTACCACATGTTGTGACATGTGGCACTGTTAGTACCTTCCACCTGGCTTGACACATGGAACTCATGACTCAACGTCGACTGTTGCCTCAAAACTCCAAATCACCTTGACACATGGCATGATCACCACTTGACACATGGACTAACCATGGTATGATATGAGGACTGGCATGGCTACACATGTCTACACAGAGCACTCAACTCGTTTTTCCAGGTGTTGACACCTATCCACTTCTCATTGGTTCAGGTACATCGTATGAAGTCATCCTCCTCTGCTTGTAAGACAACAAGGAAGGTTGTAACCTTTCCATGGAACCGTACCCCACCGGGTACTGGGATATCATGAATTCATGAGGAGAAAAGGATTAGGAGAGAACTCCCCCTAGTCTGGGGAAACGGGCGGAATCCCACCTCGGAATCATGCCCCACCAGACACCAGCATATCGAGACTTTCCAAAGGGTAAATACAACTTTGACCTTCTTCCAGGATAAGGTACTCCAGTATCCCAAGGCATAAAGCCCCTCTTTAGCTTATATGAGGGATCAATGGTTGAGATATCTCACCATGATTGGATCCAACGACCTGGATTCAATTTCGTCAAATCACTAGTCCTCACCGGCGCACACTCAACCCATCTACTATGCATCTACTCACACGCGTCATCCTCCCTGATCGCGGGCTAACAAGGGAAGGTTGGAACCTTCCTGGAATCATGCCCCATCGACATATCGACATATCGGAAATTTCATGAGGGGATGGGTCTTGGAGACCTTCCCGGGGGTTTGAAACTTTTATACCCTAACCATGATTTCCCTCCTAAGCTTGACAACAGATCTACGGTTGATATTTATTGGCTTCCTAGATCTGACAACTAATATTTTAAGGTGCATGTTCAAATTTTTTTCTTGACGAGGGTTCACCTTCTACTTCACCCGCCTACCATATGCTGACAAATGTCACTATTTAGTTGCATTGACTGCCACTCTGGCAAGTTACGTCATCATGATGTCATTTTATCTCTCTTCTCATGCTTTCATACGACAAAGGTATGGAACCATGTGTGTGGGAACTATGCCCCATGAGGTATCAGGTTTTAGGTGATCCAAGGTTTTAACCACCATTCTCATATATGTGTTAACAATTGAATGACTATCATCTAACCTCTCAGTCTATCATATGGCCATTGTTTCTTGTCAATTCAAAACAAGATATAATGGGTTACTGGCCCTTCTTTGCATGGTCAATATTGACCCTCCTCCCCAAATCGACCCTCCTCCCCAGATCGATGACTATTATAACTCGTTGATTTACATAGGGATTTTAAATGAGGGTTTATTGCAAGACCTAGCAATTATGCATTCCACGGTTGCGCCTACTTGCAGGGATTCTTAAATTTGGTTCCCTCAGACTCTTTAAGCCATTTACCATCAAGTGATAAGCATGCTACATGACACCCAAATAGGGATTTGATGTCCCACAAACCATCTATGTCAAGAGAGGGAAACAACACAAGGTTTTATCGACCTTTCCTGGATTTTAAACACATCGGCTTTGCCATTAATTCATTATCCCTTTTTGGGAGGTTACAATACTTCATTCCCCTCGGAGATTTTCATTCATTTCTTGACTTATAGATCTATTTCCCTCTTACAGGGAACCCATTGCATCATGTATATCACTATGCACACCAGAAACATATACACATGTTCACTTTCTTTACCTCAAAACAATACATAGTTCTTATGTTTAGAGGTGTAAATCATACATAGATATCACAGTTCCACAAATGCTTAGTACATAGGCTAATCAATGAAATAAGCATACATTCCATGAATGCATCATAAGTTATAATCACTCAGTTCATCTATAGACATGCACATTTAAGAGAAATTACAGACAATAGCCATTCATTTTACTCTACACACAGAGTATACAAATACTTATTTGTTCAGTGAAGAAGTTAACCAACCAATTGACTGTGGGTGTACGCCATTCCACCCAATCGTAAGCTATGCTTACTCTGTAACTTCGGCAGCAGGCCACCCTTATGTCAGGCCATGATACCACTAGGGGATTCTCACAATTGACTCAACCAATCAAGGAATGGATCATGGAGGTTACTCTCCTCCACTCCACTGGAAACAACATAAGTTTCCCCTCATTCCCATTGAGCTCAAGTGATCCATAAGGTTTATCAAATTCCTTATCAGCTATATTTTCTATGTATAAGAGATTATCTTCACAACTACATTGTCCCTCAGCACCCTCTCCTTCTAGTGTCAATTTCTTTCCAACAAGTAACAAGCATGTGGCCCTCTTATGCTCCATTATGGACTTTGGGTCTTCTCTATTGCAGCGTGACCTTTCCAATCCTGGGAATACTTCCCAGGTCCTTCCTTATGCACCGATCTGCACCCTGGAGTTTCCTCTGCTCAATACAGGTGTTTTCTTCTACTGCATTAGTTTCCTCTTGCGCTAGCACAACCTCCTTCTCAAAACCGCCTTACACCATTGCAACTTCTTATGCACATTGTGCCTCCACGATGTCTGCTACTGGTTTTCTCGCAGCCTCCTCTTCTTCCAGAACTCCCTTGAATTTTTGTGATCCTTCTCTTGCACGCACTCATGAATTCTTCCTTCTCAAACCAAAAATTTTGATATGGACTACTCTCTCCCCCCGCTTGTTGTCTGCACTTGTGCATTATACTCTTGCACGCCCCTCACAGGAAGGTTCTCGACCTGTCCTTTTCCTTCTGTCAGAAGGAACTCATGGGGTCAATATGGGGTTTCATAATTGGTACTCTGGTGTACCTTTGGCTGACAGTTTATGTTGTCCTAGACAAGTCTTCCATGCTTCCATTCATTGAGGGTGGTTGGTTGTTCAACTACCATACCCCTCTCATTAACTAATTTACTTCAACTGCAAGCTAAAGGAAATATGGTTATTTCCTCCATGTCATTCATCAAGATGGCTTGGGATATTTTATACATGAATCCCTTTTCTCTACCCCCTTACTAATCCCTCTTGTGGTATCATGGCCAGTACTTTAAGGCTTCACCCATCGGTCAGTTGGTTGGCATTTTCCAAATAAGCAATAATACAATTATAATGTTTATATTCCATGGCATGGAAATCATTAGACATGATTAATTACATATAATAAGGGGTTTAGAAATGGTGTGTTACATTCCCCTCCTCCTTCAAAGGGAACATCGTCCCCGGTGTTCTTTGCATCTCAGCAACACTTTCCATGCCTTCATCTTTCAATTGCTTCAGCAATGTTGTTCCTCTTATTGGTCTGGTATTTTCCCAAACTCTTGGAATTTAGCACATGCCTACAACAATTTCAAACAACAAGCACATTAATCCCAATTTTATGGAAAAATATTTTATTTTCGTTCATAATTCAAGAGAAAAAATTTACATATCAGTACAATACTTATGTGTGCAGTTCACAGATCTACATCCATATGGTTGTCACATTTACTTGGCTCACGGTTTTCCTTGACATACCCACTATGCTCATGATCCCAATAAACAAATAACAAGAGTTATCAAAGTCTCCTCTTCCTGGCAGTCACTCACCTTCCAGGATCAGGCTCAGGCATCCCCTTCTCTGCTATATAGTCCCTCGGGCGATCCATCTTGCCTGGTTAAGATTTATTGCACAAGAAGAGCTTCAGAGACTTCACTTAGTCTTACAACTACGACATCCCTCTGAATTTATTTGTATAGGCGTCCCTCCGACCCGTGTTACCACAACACGACATTCTCTATGGTGATCATGGAATATCACAGGGTTCTCATGTCACAACAATAGGCATTTCCATGTTTTCCTAGCTTGACAGCCATCATCTATCCCTCCATGATAGATCTATCATCTCACCTGTATCACATTCATATAGTAGTTCGTGATTTGTTATCAACAGTTTAATCAAATTTTTCAAATCTATTACCCACAAATTTCTAATTTCACATTCCCATTTTTAGATTTGTTCCATACAAGAACCAAATTCCACAAGCCCGAGACTTCTTTCCTTGGGTAGTTTGGCTCTTTTACAACCAACAAGGAATGGTCTTTCTTATGGGATTACAACAGTGTTGTATCCAAGACCCTTCTTCCTGCAATTCATTCTTCACACAACCAAACAAATTGTTAGTTCTCGTGTACATTATACTTTCATTGCACACTTGTGATGGCTCACAAACAGTTTCCAAAATTTGTGCATACTAACAATTACATCACATTCATTTATTCAATGATATAAAATAAAATGGAATTACCATTCCTTACACATGCATTACTTTATCATACCAAGACTTTAACAATGCAATCAATTCATCATATGAATTTTAATCAATGTGTCAATGTACCTAGTCACATTCACACACAATGCACCCTTGCATTGATTTCAGATTATTACTTTTCAAGTTAGGTATTCTTCCATGGTGCATTGGGACTCATCCAACCTCTCACCACATGGATTATCTATCCACATTCATTGTTATAGCAGGATTGTGCTTCATGCCTTGAGTTGATTATCACCTCAAATCAGAACACATGAAACTCAAAGTTCCACATGAATGCATTCAAGCATTCTTTCTTCACTAATAACCAGGGTGCCAACACTCATGGCCACCCAACTCCTCTCTTTACCATTGTTACAGCTCTATAGAATATTGGAAGGTCCTCCTTTCATAATGGGTAGTCCAATACCTACCATGCCATGCAAATATGCATCTCCTCAATGCATCCAATCAATGTGTTGCTTATGAGCACTCTTGTTCCCAATCTTTCTCAATTGGTCAGTACATTCAAGACACATTTGTTCATGAATTATTTTCTAGGATTGCTTTCATCCTTGGCTACCAGAGGTTCCTCCCTCTATCCTTCAAGTTTTCTTTCCTGATTCTTACCTTTCTTGGGTATCAATGGCATTCAACATCCAATCAAATCACATGCATATCATCAAAACATAGATTATTTCAAAAGGGATTCCTACCCAATCCCTTTCAATTMTCATGTCACATGGGCATGAAATATTTATACTTGTTCTGAATTCCAACACCCTCTTTGATATTACCTCATCAATGGTTCTTTATGGGGACTCCCAAAGTCCCTTCATCAATCCTTTCAACAACAACCTTCTTATATTMTTCCTCTAATTGAGGTTGTCCACCATTGGCAGTTTTCTTTCCCCAACAACTCCAATATTTTCCTACACAACCTATTCATTATATTAGTTGTCATGTTAAATAAAATGTGTGTACCATGTCATTCAGATCAACAACAAAAAATTCAGATATGTTGTAGCATATCTGCATGCACTCTATCACATTACTCCTCAATGTGTTTACTAGTGCAAACACAATCAAATTTTTAGTTGTTTTAGTATCCTACAACCATCATCATTCTCGTGTCGTAAGCATTCACACACATTCACATATTAGTTTTTTTTTTCTCCTTCCATAGAAATACAGTAGGTAATAAGAAAGGAGTTAAGGAATTCTTCCCTTTTTTCAAATCCTTTACACAATCAGAAATTTTCAGTTCTAATAGACTATTTCCAAGGCTTCACTATCTTTGTATAACATGGCTTTTAACCAAGGTCATTCTTTTAAACATATTCATTTGTTTATTTTCCTTTGCTTTCACAACTGTTCTTTTTAAGTTTTACAACTTTGTTAAGTAAATCAAAGTTTTTGAGTGAGAAAAGTATTCCTCCTTTTCTTCTTATTTGTTTTTGCAGACTATCCCTTTTGGGATTTCCCTAATCTATTCCTTGAGCAGTTTCAGCCAAGTTTCGTCTTGACCTTTCCTGGATGTATCAACATACTTATAGTAGAAATACTTTGCTCACAAATTAACTATGAACCAATGCATTATCCACATTCACCAAAGAGGAATCAGATTGGTCAACATTCTTTTGCATATCTTTCATTCATGCATTATATTTTAAATTGTAATCCAAGATTCTTGTAGAATAGAATTTGTAGTCCATTTTCTAATTCTCAACAGTCATTAAGGTTATGGATTTGTTCTCTTGACAGAGTCTTCACATAGTTCCTTCGCCTGGAACTTTCTCAGCATGCAACTCCCTTATTGCATATCCATCATTTATTGAAATGATCTCAATCCTGAGTCAGCCTCAGCTTCATCATTTCAGAGTCTTACCCAATATTCCATAAGGAATTATCAACATGCATTCTTATTATGCATTCAAATTATACAATCATATACAGTTATCCATCAACTTGCATTCACACTATACTTTCATGTACTTAACTACATGCTTCAACATGATGTGTGTGTCTACCATAGGCACACTTTACAGTTCCACTTGAATATCGATTTAAATAATTTCACTCATGATTTGTTCACAATCATTTACATGAACTTCTCAAAGGCACAATCATATTGCCTTCTATTAATAACAACAGAGCACCCTTACTCATTGTTCTTTCAACATTTTACACCATCTTTTTCCTAAGGAATGAAGTACACCTTCCTCAAACTATTATTTAAACGAATAGTTCAGACCCTTCTACATAGGGTCAACCATGCATCCATGGCATTTCCAATCGAGGAAAGTACAAATCTTTCCTCGCATCTCACTTATTCAAGAATTCATGCCATGCCTTTAGTAAACATATATTCATACATCATATGTGTGCATCACTTGCACATTTCTATATCACTCCTATTCATTTATTTGATCTTAATATTATCCTTCTATGTTGAGATCTTACAGTCAATCACATGACAAGTCTCATATGAATATTCGTAATTATGTTTCCCTATTTACATGGAAACAACCAGCAAGAAAACACTCGTGCCCCTCTGTCACTAAAGTATTCCACAATTTAGAAAATAGAAGTAGGTAATTACAACATTACCTAAGGCAACAAGATAACAATTCCAATGTTTCTTCATGCCTCAAACCATCCTTGGTCAACAGACCTTTACCAGAGGAACATTCTCTTAATATTCCCTCTATCTTCTACTTGAGCATACTAAGCCATACTTATATGGCTACCATCTACCTCTTGATGTTAATTTGACCCATTTGTCTTCTAAAAATTCCAAAGCATTTTCTTTACCATATTCTGGATCAGCTCCGTCATTGATCTATTACAGATTTAATCTCGTAGGATTATATGCATCATCAATATTAGTATTGTATTCATGTTGCTAACTTTCCTGATGATACCAAATCGTCCTCAATTAAAATTTCCATCAACAGGCATACTTTACAACCCACTATGGGTTATAATAGGTCTATTTGTATGTTACATACATGCTTACTCATTATCATATGCACTACAACATATCCACATCTTGATTTTCCATGCATAAACAAGTACTTAGGTCAACATGCATATATATTTCCTTTAGTACAACCATGAGATCATAAATTGGCTCATATGTTCATGTCATTTCACCTCTTTTATGAGGACTATCATAGTTCAAAGAACTCTTTTTTCTTTTCTTAACTAGGTTATTTTAGCAACAAGTTTCATTCATTACATGTCAAGTAAACTAACCTTACAAATTTTCCTATCAGTCCTCTAGACATGAGAAATTATACATATAGGGATTAGCCTAATCTAAATCGTAATCATAATTTCCAAGGTTCCAACAGACCATACATACAGGCACATTACAACTACCAATTCATTCATTCTTTGAACATAAGTTGCCCTTAACAGGATTTTTCCATTTCATCCATTCACAATCATCCATTAATGCTTATCAACGTATTCTCACCACTATAGGAGTATTTATTATTCCATCAAATAATTACAAGTTCTTCTATTGCAATTCAGCAAGAAAACTCCAAGGCACAATTTCAACCTGCAATCCTTCTTTTCAAGGAAGTTGTGCAGATAATAAACAATTTTTTAACGCAGAGAAACTCTTTCTAATAGGCTCATCTTGGCCTTTTTATATGAGTCATGTATTGATCTCTAGCCCATCCAAGGCTAGTGTTTTAACTATGCTTTAATGCCACTTTTTAACACACACGACCCATAATCCTTACTCAGTCTTATGGGGAGTCAAAATTCCCCTTTCATTAGACTTTTCATATCTCTAAATAAACCTCGTAGATGGATTCTTCCAGCCGAGAGATTTTCCACGACTGTCACCATGATCAAACCAAGCTCTTGATCAAAATTTATGGCCTTCCAAATTTTTATACCTTCTTGATAAAATTCCACCTCACCACCACGTGGCTCCACATCTCTTGTGTCCTATGACAAGGCTATGACGTGTCATAACACATCACCTCCTAATGTCGATGTGGTTTTTGGTTGGGATGTGGATGTTATCGTGGTACATACCACCTAGCCCACCGGGCCCTTGTCTTATCGGCCCTCAACCATTCCCTCTCGAAAGATTCACGTAGAATTCCTCGGTATCCGATATTTTGGGGCATTGGCCCACAAGGATAACAGGATATTGACCCACCGGGGTACAGGTATATTGGCCCCCAGGTAAACCAATACTCATTCCAACTCCAAGCGCTCGATCTAGTGACCGAGCTAACACCTAGGACACATGGCCCTACCACAACCTACCACATGGCGTGACACATGGCCCTATTAGCACCTACCACCTAGCTTGACATGTGGCACTCATGACTCAATGTTGAACACTGCCTCAAAACTCCAAATAAACTTGACACATGGCATGATCACCACTTGACACGTGGACCAACCACGATATGACACGAGGACTGGCGTGGCTATACACGTCAACACAAAGCACTCGACTCGTCTTTCCAGGTGCTAACACCTATCCACTTCTCATTGGTTTAGGTATGTCATATGACATCATCCTCCTTCACTCGCAAGACAACAGGGAAGGTTGGAACCTTTCCTCAGAACCATACCACACCGAGTACCAGGATATCGAGAATTCATGAGGAGGAAATGCTTTGGAGAGAACTCTCGGTAGTCCAGGGAAATGAGTGGAATCTTACCTCAAAACCGTGCCCCATTGGGCACCAGCATATCGGGACTTTCCCAAGAATAAATACAACTTTGACCTTCTTCTGAGGTCCAGTACTCCTGTACTCCAAGGCATAAATCCCCTCCTGAGATTCTATGAGGGATCAATGGTGGCAATCTCTCACCGCAATTGGATCCAATGACCTGGATTCAATGGTGTCAAATCACTAGTCCTTACCCAACAGGGCCCACACTCCCGTCTACCATGCATATACTGACACGCGTCATCCTCCATGCTCACAGGATAACAATATACAAGTGGGTATGTGATTAACCTATTTGGAGGAGCAATCAGTTGGATGATAAAAAGATAGGTTGCAGTGGCACTCTTAACAACAAAAGTTGAATACATGGCAACCACTCATGCAAGAAAAGAATAAATATGATTACAAAGATTGTATTTTGGGATTGGATTGATACAAAAAGAAATAAGGTTAGATTGTGACAGTCTAGGAGTAATATTCTTGGCAAAGAACCTAGCTTATCATCCAAAGACAAAGTGTAACACGCTATTTGTAAACCCCTAATTATGTGTAATTAATCATGTCTAATCATTTCCATGCCATGGCATATAAACATTATAATTGTATTCTTGTTTATTTGGAAAATGCCAACCAATTGACTAATGGGTGAAGCCTTAAAATACTAGACACGATACCACAAGAGGGATTAGTAAGGGGGAAGAGAAAGGGGATTCATGTGTAAAATATCCCAAGCCACCTTGATGAATGATGTGGAGGAAATAACCATATTTCCTCTAGCTTGCAGCTGAAGTAAATTAGTTAATGAGAGGGGGATGGTAGTTGAACAACCAACCACCCTCAATGAATGGAAGACTTGGCTAGGAAAATAGAAACTGTCATCCAAAGGTACAACAAAATGCCAATTCTGCAGCCCCAAATTGACCCCACGAGTTCCTTTTGATGAAAGGAAGAGGACAGGTCAAGAACCTTCCTTTGAGGGGCATGCAAGAGTAGCATGCGCGAGTGCAGACAACAAGCAGTGGGAGAGAGCATACTGGATCAAATTTTTTTGTCTGAGAAGGAATAATGCATGAGTGCATGCAAGAGAAGGATCAAAGAAATTCAAGGGAGTTTTGGAGAAGAGGAGGCTGCAAGAAAATCAACAACATACATTGTGGAGGCACAATGTGTAGAAGAAATTGCAATGGTGTAAGGCAGTTTTGAGAAGGAGGTTGTGTTGGTGCAAGAGGAAAATAATGTAGCATAAGAAAACACCTATATGGAGAAGATGAAACGCCAGGGTGCATATTAGTGCACAAGGAAAGACCTGGGAAGTATTCCCAGGATTGGAATGGTCACACTAGAGTAGAGAAGACCCGAAGTCCAGACTGAAGCAATAGAGGGCCACATGCTTGATGCTTGTTGGAAAGAAACTAACATTGGTGGGGGAGGGCGCTGAGAGATAGTGTAGCTATGAAGGGACTCTCTTGTGCAGAGGAAATCCAACTGGGAAGGAATTTGATAAACCTTGTGGAGGTCTTGAGATCAGTGGGAATGAGGGGAAATTTTTGTTGTTTCCAGTGGAGTGGAGGAGAGTAACCTCCTTGATCCATTCCTTGATTGGTTGAGTCAATTGTGAGAATCCCATAGTGGTATCATGGTCTGAAACAGGGGTGTCATGCTGCTGAAGTTACAGAGAAACCAAAGCCTACAGTTGGGTGGAAAGGTGTACACCCACAGTTAGTTGGTTGGTTAAATTCTTCACTGAACATATAATTATTTGTATACTATGTGTGTAGAATGGAATGAATGGTTGTTGTATGTAATTTCTCTTAAATGTGCATGTTTGTAGATGAATTGAGTGGTTGTAACTTGTGATGCATTCATCAAATGTATGCTTGTTTAATTGGTTATCCTATGTTTTGAGCATTTGTGGAACTGTGATAGCTATGTATGATTTACACCTCTGAACATAAGAACTCTATATTGTTCTGAGGTAATGAAAGTGAACATTTGTATACGTTTCTGGTGTGCACAATGATATACATGATGTAATGGGTTCCCTGTAAGAGGGAACTAGATCTATAAGTCAATAAATGAATGACAACCTCTAAGGGGAATGAAGTGTTGTAACCTCCCAAAAAGGGATAATGAATTAATGACAAATCGAGTGTGTAGAAAATCTAGGAAAGGCCGATAAAAACTTGTGTTGTTTCCCTCTCTTGACACAAATGGTTTGCAAGATATCAAATCCCCGTTTGGGTGTCATGTAGCATGCTTATCGCTTGTTGGTAAATGGATTAAAGATCTCGAGGGAGCCAAATCTAAGAACCCTTGCAAGTAGGAGCAACAATGGAATGAAAAATTAGTAGGTCTTGGAATAAACCCTCATTGAAAATCGATGTGTAAATCAATGAGTTACAATAGTCATCAATGTGGGGAGGATGGTCGATATTGACCGTCCAAAGAAGGGCTAGTACCCATTCTATCTTGTTTTGAATCGATGAGGAACAATTACCGTAGGATTGGTTGAGAGGCTAGACGATAACCGTCTGATTGTTATCACATTATTGGAATGGTGGTTAGAACCCTAAATTATCAGGCTATCGGATACCAGAGTACCGAGAGGTCCCATGTGGCATACCTTGTGATCACCCGAAACCTGATACTCGGTGGGGAATAGTTTCCATGCATATGGTTCCATATCTTTATCATATACAAGCATGAGAAGAGAGATAATATGATGTCATGATGACATAACGTGCTAGAGTGGCAGTCAATGCAACCGAATAGTGACATTTGTCAGCATATGGTAGGCGGGTGAAGTAGAAGGTGAGCCCTCGTCAAGAATAAACTTCGAACATGCACCTTAAAATCTTAGTTGTCAGATCTGGGAAGTTGATAGATCTCAACCATAGATCCATCGTCAAGCTTAGGAGGGAAATCACGCTCGAGGTATCAGAGCATCAGACCCGTGGGAAGGTCTCCAAGACCCGTCCCCTCGCAGAATTACCGATATGCCGATGGGGCACGATTATGAGAAGGGTCCAGTTGCGATCTAGATCTCAAACCCAATCTACATCAACAAAACCATGTGTGTCCAACACTTTTTCCAATCCTAGTCTTCCTTGGTAGCACAATCCATAGCTATAAGTGCCATGCAAATACCTGAAAACCCTCTTATTGTTGTCCAATGCTCCTTCCTTGGTTTTGACATATACCTGCTCAAAAATCCCAGTACATGTGCAATGTCCATTCTAGTACAAACTATTGCATACATCAAACTACCAACCACACTATCATATGGAACATGGGACATGTCCTCTTCCTCTTCTCATGTCTTGGGACACTGATCTATAGATAACTTTACACCTATAGGAATAGGAACCTTGACCGGTTTAATTTTATGCACATTAAACCTCTGTAATATCGTCTCAACACATTTTCTCTTATTCAATTAAAGTTTCATGTTTGCACGATCTCTTTTAATCTCCATTCCCATAATGAACTTAGAAGCACTGAGATCCTTCATGTCAAATTTGGAGGATAACTGTGATTTCACCGCCTTGATAACATTCATGTTATTTCCTACTAGCAACATGTCATCGACATACAACACTACATAAATGAAGTGATTACCAACATGATTCGAATATATACAGTGATCATCCTTGCTTCTCACAAATCCAAATCTAAGGATGTATGTGTCAAAATTTTGGTACCGCATCCTAGGTGATTGCTTCAGACCATATAGTGATTTCTTTAGCTTACGGGCTACCTCTTTTTTTCCCTTCACTTTAAATCCTTCTGGCTGCTTCATGTAGATTTCTTCTTCCAGATCCCCATGTAGGAATGTTTTCTTCACATCCATCTGTTCTACTTCAAAATCAAAATCAACAACAACAGATAAAAGAAATCTAATAGAAGTTAACTTGGCAACATGAGAACAAATTTCACCAAAGTCAATTCCCTCTACCTGGGAATAACCTTTTGCTATTAACCAAACTTTGTATTTCTCCACTTTTCCTTATGCATTCAACTTCTTCTTAAACACCCATTTGTTGCCAATGGACTTTCTTCTAATTGGAAACTCAACTAGATCACATGTCTCATTCTTATCCAAGGCATCCATCTCTTAAACCGTGGATTTCTTCAAGAGTTTACTATCCTATGGATTCATTGCTTCCCTGATAGTTTTAGGATCATCATTAGTAATAAACAAAGAAAAATTAGCAAACAAATCATATGGACTATACCTTTATGGTTTCCTTCCTTTCCTCATTGATCTCCTCAATACTGGAGTATGAGGTTCTTCTTATTATTATTCATTTTCTTCTATTGATTCAGATTTCACATCATCCAACTCAAACTTTATTTTCTCAAGTTCTTCTTGCCTTGGTAGGAATTCCTGTATGGGAACATCTTTAACCTCTCTAAAAACAACTTCCTCACTGTAAACAATTTTTTTACTTTGTGGGTTCCAAATCTTATAACCTTTCATACAATATTTATAACCAATAAAGATACACTTTTCGGATTTATTATCCAACTTACTCTTATTTTTCTTTGGAACATGTACATAAGCATCACAACCAAACACTTTGAGATGTTCAAGAGAGGGTTTCTTACCAATCCATACTTCATGTGGAGTTTTTTCCACCAACATTGATGAGGGTGATCTATTTACCAGGTAACATGCATTACCCACTGCCTCTACCCATAATTCATGTCCTAACTCGGCACCACTGAGCATGCTCCTTGATTTTTCCATCAATGTCATGTTCACCCTTTCTACAGCCCCATTCTATTGAGGCACGTATGGATTAGTCTTCTATCTTTCTATACTACACTTGTTACAGAACTCTTCGAAACCATTCCCACAGAATTCTCCACCATTATCTATCCTCAACACCTTTATTTTCTTCTCTGTTTGATTTTCTACCAGAGCCTTAAACTCTTTAAATTTGTCAAATACCTTATATTTATTCCCAAGAAAATAAATCCATGTGTTCCTTGAGAAATCATCTATGAATGAAACACAATACACAGATTTACCTAGTGATGGAACAAGCACAGATCCAAACACATCATTATGTATCAACTCTAAGATTCCCTTTTCTCTTGTAGAACCAAATGGGAATCTTACTCGATTTTTTTTTACCATATATGAAATGTTCACAGAAATCAAAATCCAGGGTGCAATTAGACATACCTTCAACCATATCTTTATCGTGTAGTGTTCGAAGGCCCTTTTCTCCAATATGACCCAGTCTTTGATTCCATAGCATGGTATTCTTTCCAGGGACAATACGAATCTTGTCTTCTTTATTTCCCTACTCAGGGATAAAAAAAGGTTACACCCACTAGGATAAGTGCTTCCCAACAACTTGTACAAAGTTCCACATCAAACTCGCCTCATCAACACCATTTCTCCTCTAACCATCTTGCAAGTGCCCTTTCCTAATGAGTTGTCCACACTTGCATCATTCAACTTACTTATAAATATTAGGCTCCTAGCTAGATCTGGAATGTGAAGAACTCCATGGAGAATTTTAATCCTTCCATATTTCAACAACTTAACCCTTCCATGTCCCATGATTTTGGTTGTTGATTCATCTCCTAGGAAGACATCACCACCATCATACTTTTCATATTCACTGAGCCACTCCTTGTGAGGAGTCATATGAAATGATCCACCTAATTCGATCAACGATTCACCACGATCTACATGTGTACCTATAGATGTCGGGTAAACATCACCTCCTTCTTATATGGAGGTTTTTGCCTATGTGGAAGAGGAATCATCAGATCCCTTTGCTTTATAAACTTTCTTAGACCTACAATATTTCTTATAATGCCTAGCTTTACCACATCTCCATCATTTCCTCAAACATTTTCCTGGGGATTTAGATATACCTTTAGATTTAGATCTCTCCTCCCTGAAGTCTTATTCGTATTCCTATATTGGGGGTGACCTCTTACAGATAAAGCATATGTGCTATGACTATCCATGTTTTTTCACTTCATCTCTTTCGACAACAAGGATGAAACTACATCCTCATACCTCAATGTAGATTGAGTGGTACAACCAATTGTTACAACCAGATTATCCTAGGAGTCTAGCAAAGAACATAACAAAGTAATACACTTATCTTCTTCTGCAAGCGTAATATTAACAGATCCAAGTTGATTTACTAGAGTATCAAAGCCATTTAGATGCTTTGTCACAGAATCTTCATCTTCCATCCTAATATCATACAAATTCTTTCAAAGAAAAAACTTGTTTACTAGGTACTTTGATTGATACAAATTCCCCAACTTTTCCCATAGTTCCTTGGTTGTAGATTCTCCCGACACATTTAGTAACACCAAATTTTCTAGGCAAAGCCCAATCGTATTCCTTATTCTTCTATCCAGCTTCTCCCAATCTTCCTTCAACATACCAATAGATTGACTACTAGTAGTTTGTGTACCAGTAGTTTGTATACCAATAGGTTGTTTACCAATAGGTCATGTACTAGCATCCATAGCGATCCATTGTTCTTTGTCTACAAGAAGGTCCTCCATCTTGAGCTTCTGTAGCTCAAAGTTTTTACAATTTAACTTCTCAATCTTGATTCTATAATTGCTTGTCATTATCTTTTAACACATGAATCGCCACTACAAAGCTCCCACTGAACCCTAGTTTATCACAGACCCAAGATAAACTTGATCTATCAAGACCTATTCAAACCCTCAACAACAAAGGCATCCCATTGAAGCCAAAAATGTTCTATGATACCACATGTGGGTTTTAAACATGTGAAGTAAAGCAATGCATATAGATTATTAAGCAAAACAAAAATTAATCAATGGCTCATACACATAGTACACAAAGATTTACGTTGGAAACCCTTAACCAAGAGAAAATCAGCCTTCCTTGGTGTCGCACCTGTCAACTCTTCATTATATTAATTTCAACATTCACAATGCAATATATACACAATATTTTAGGTATTCCACAACTACCAAAACCCTAATCCCTTAATTTGGGATTAATTTAGAAAACTGCAAAAAATGGTGAAAAACACTAAAATAGCAAAAACCACCCAAAAACAATTTCGAGGCACTTCCTCGAAACCCAGCAACTCTGGGAACACTCTGTGTAACCAGGGGGGGAATCTTGGCCCCCCTGGGACCCCCTTAGGAAAGCGCTTGTTGATGGCCAAATTGACCATATTCAACATCATAAGGATATCACCCGGTCAGGGTCCCAATTAGACCCTTTTATGTTTGGGATGGTGATTCTGACTGGGTTTATGGTTCCATCTATGCTTATCTAAAACTATCCTAAAATAAATGAAGATCAAATCTAAAATAATATATATGTACAAAAATATATGCATGGCCTTCTATCTACTAATGTATAATGTTACTTGCTTTTATCAGCAAACAAAAGGAAAATAATTACTCTCTCGCAGCATGCTTCCAAGAAAGCAATCTTTAAGCTAACATAAGGGATCAACTAAGCCACCAATAGAGTTGCTCCTATGAAAGGAGGCTTCTACAAATGTTTCTTAAATACAATTTAGATGCACTCTAATCTAAGATGCAAACAACGAAAAATAAATTATAATCTATCTCAATCAGGAAAAGATACAGATCTCTTCACAATCAAGAGCAAGATAATGAAATGCGAACCAACATTGAATTTAGAATAAAATGAAAATAACATGGCCAGGTAAATAGTTCTGAAACCTGTTATGTATTAAACCAATATGCACATATAATTATATGATAAATAGTTATCAAATCTTTGTTGTGTATATATCTAATTCAAATGGAAATGCTTTTAAGCCAATAGATCATGTCAAAATAATGGAACAGTCCAAAAAAATGACAAGAATAAAATCAAAACAAATATAACACTAAGCTGATAGATAATTATGTAACTAAATGTATAAATGTTTGTTCAAATGCAATATTTCAGTTCTATCTCTACCTCTATCCAATCCTGCAAGATAGCTTGTCAGAAATTTGAAATAAACATGAGTTATTCTAATTCAACAATAGTATTGAAAAGATAGTCATACTCATAATAACAGAGAGTAACAAGAACTGAATAAACTCTTTATTAAGTCTTCAAAATGAACAATGGTGCTCAATAATGGCTACAAAATAAGAAGTTCTTCTAATGTTGATCCAATAGGTGGCTATTCCTCTGCAAGATTAATACTCATTATAATAGTGCAATGAGTCTCTAATCTTGCAGCAATTCTCTCCCTATTCTCCATCCCCCTATTACAAGAACAATATCAGAGCTTTTTATAATTTTTCAACTTGGGTCGAATCTCATTATTAGCTACATAATTCAAAACGGCCAAAAGGCAAAATTATGGAAAAAAAAAAGAAAAAAGAAAAAAAAAAAACCTTTATAAAAGTAACAATATATTCACAAATATCTATTTGTTTGAAAAATGGATTGTATTAGAAGTAACCCAACCCATTATGCAGATGGTTTTTCAACTGTTTGAAGAAATTCCTCTCGTTTTTCTCAGAATTCGATCTGCAAAATCGCCTCCTGAAAAGTGACATGATTTCTGATCTGAGAAAAATATGTGCCACTCCAATCCTGATTTATCCCAAAGTATTCATTTTCTAAGGAAACGGTTCGAGATGAAGGTAAAGACCATTTGTGAAGTGGATTTTCAACTGTTTGAAGAGATTCCTCACTGCTCACCCAGAAATTGACTTGCAAAATTGCTCCCTATGAGTTGGTCGTAACAACAAATATGGGAAACTCCACCTCCTTCCTAATACTATTTCTCCCAAAGTATTCATTTTCTGAATAAATGGTATGGTTTGAAGGTAAATCGACCCATTTTTGAAGTGGGTTTTCAACTGCTTGAAGACATTCCTCATCGTTTGTTCATAATGAAATATGGAAGATAGCCTCCTGAAACTGATACAAATTTTCCATTTGATGTTGCCCAAGCATTACGCCTTGTAGAGATGAATAATTTTAACTGAATGAATTATTTTGGGCATCTCTTGGAGACTATAGTTGAACTACAAATTTGTAACAGACACTTGTAACAAAAATAAATTAAATTAATAACCAAAATCTATTAAAAGATGAACTACAAGATCTCCAAATCTTAATTAACCAAAATCAATTAATAAAATAAAATATAATTGATATCACTTATTCTAAATATACTAGATTGGACATTATATTTTGAGATTTGGGAATATTTTGAAAATTTGAGGAAATTAACGTCATAAGATTTAATAAACACTCAATTGTTGGCAAATTTTAATTAACCAATTGACCATATTTTAGAATCACATGTTAATTATTGAATGATAAAAATATTCCTCATAATCTTGTTTCAGAACAAAGTGAATATGAGGAATTCACATTAAAACTACTATCAATAATTAACCAAGTTGTTGTGATACAATAATGTCCAATGAAAACCAATCCAATCACCTAAATGATAAAATGTTTGCATGACTATATAAGAAAATCAAACCAAACAAGTCATATCAATGGAAATATATCAAAGAGAGGAAAATAATGAGAACATCAAAAGGAAAAACAAGACATAAAAAGCACTAGAAATAGAAAACCAAAAACAAATCAAGGTGACATTACCAAAATTAATAAGAAGACCCCTTTACTTTCTTGAAAAATAAAGGGGGGTTGTTATTTTCAACAGCAACACCCAACAGACACAACACAAAGAGCATTACTAGGGAGGGATGTCAAATGCAGTCGTCAAATCTGATGCACCCCCACACACACATGTAAAGACTATAACACCTACCCAACAATATGTTTATATAAGACTATTCCTTCCTTTAGTAGATCTCCAATTTGGAAATTGTGCAAATCTTTAGTAGATCTAATCCAATCTCATCTAACCTGGGTGTTAGGGAATGAAAAATAAATAAAAATATGGTCATATAGTATATCGGGACACCCACCACTTGATCTACATCAAAATTTCAAGGTAAAAAAACAATGGATTTCTAAGAAAATCATAACTCATATCTTTAATCATATTGAGCGAGAGAAAGAAGAGAGAACCCACTAGATAGAGTAAAAGACCTTTGATCTCCCATAAATCCTTCAAGATCAATATTCTAATCTAATTCACCATCTAAAAGGGATGTATCTTCTTTTCAAGGACATGAATGACCAGAGAGGATGGGGGGGGGGGAAGGAAGTGAATACTCTGTGAAGCAGGCCCACAATATTAAAGTGTTGGATAATGAACAATCCCCCAAATAGGCCATGTCAAAGAATCTCTAGAAGGGAAATTCT
Organism: Picea engelmannii; assembly: GCA_009831015.1. Classification (NCBI taxonomy): domain Eukaryota; kingdom Viridiplantae; phylum Streptophyta; class Pinopsida; order Pinales; family Pinaceae; genus Picea; species Picea engelmannii. Next base: position 360,653 of record ML787693.1, on the reverse strand, counting down.
CTCCCCAAAGTCTGTATATTTTATTGGGTATTCATGCAACATAAAATTATCACAGTAGAAAACATGTGAAAGCATGGCATTCCAAGGCATTTGAGGTGTCAACTATGTAAGGTAATTGATGAATCTATCCACCATTTTTTTCCTTCAATGTCCATCACTCTCCAGGCCTACAACATCACTCTTATGTGTTTTCATAAGGAACTCTAGATTCCAAGGAATTGGAACTAGATGTTGCTCACTTGGCCAAACCAATATCCAGGCTCATTTGCTAACAAACATATTTTAAAAGGGGCTTATATTGTCTTTACAAAGGTCTTTGTCTAGAAATTTTGGTTAGCTAGGAACCATTCCATTTTCACGCAAGTGAAATTCTTCCCCACCATGGTGGCTACCCAAAAAATGGGCCTTTTGTAAGAGTCCATCTATGCCTCTTGGATCAAGAAGATTAATTATGAGCTTTTGGAAGTGGGGAAGAAAGAGTGGATAAGATAGCTACTAAATGATAGAGCCTTAATCCCCAAATTTCAGATTAAGAAAACAAACTCAAATTTATGGCTAGCAAATCGTACTTCAAGCACATGAATTTAAACATCGAAAGATTTAGAGAAATCAACATGCCCTCTTTTTCGATGGATCCTCAAAAAGAAATCTAGGGGTGGCAGGTGTAGGGGGGGCCTATTTTATCCCAAATGAACTATAGAAAACAATTTTTCACGGGGATTAGGGAAAATGACAAACATTGAAGTAGAAGCAATGGCCTTATATGAGGGACTTCACATTGGTTTAATTTAAGGAGTTGGGGAAATTACTATCCTTCGCAATTCCTCCATAATCATTTGAGAGTCACTAAAAGAATCAACTCTATAAACTCTAGAAATAAGAAGAACAATGGAAAAAATTAAAGGGATAGTAGAGTGATATCAATCAATGTATTATTTTCATATGTTGAGATTACTTAACCAACAAGCCGATAGGCTCACTAACTTTGGAGCTCGACTGGAAAAAGGATTTTTAAGTATTAAGTGAGGGGATGTGGTCTTCTCGTCCCTTCCTTGAGGATTATTTTTCACTAGCTCACATAAATGAAGGGTGTGTTGAATGGAAAAGGGGGGAATTTTATTTTGGATCCCATCTGGACCACAAGCCTTAACCATTGCTTGATATCAACTAACCCTCGCAATCTCTTTTTATACCAAGCAATAAATACGACAACAAGGTCAAGGGATGGAAAAGACACTTGGCATTCAAGTTTATTAGGAGCAATTAAAGCTTGTGATTGACCACCCTTGACATATCAAATCTCATTCATGGTGATTTCCATTTGGCATCATATTTGAATTTGGGATGTCTCAATACTAGATTTGTCCCTCATCACTTGTCTTACATCTCTAGCCTTTGTTTCAACCCCTTATTATTCCAAATTAGTGGCTTTGGTTAAGAATCCTCGTCACTATGGAGCACTATCGAAACAAGCATTATGCCTCCAATGAGATTGCATGCATCCACAAACAAGTGAGGGCATTTGAGATGGAGCTATGGAAAACTTGTCAAGCAGCTAGGAACTTGATGATTTTGTACACAAATTGGGCTCAAATGGGGGAAGAGTCTCTCATAGTGAAGACCTGAGAAAGGACTCAAAACTTCCGAAGGATTGTTGAGAAGTATCAGGCCATGCATGCTTTGGGATTTCATTTGGTGGAGTTCATGAGAATTTAGAATTATAAAACCCAAAGGATAGAGGTAGCATTAAATTTGCTCTCAGAAAAGATAGGTGGGATGGCAAGGAACTGGCATAGGTCTAAAACAAATGAGGCAGCTTTTCCTCCATGTGTGGAATTGGTTTTTCAATTTCTTCGAGAAGTCAAAGAATAACAGAGCACCAAGGATGAGGCTGAAGATATTCATCGATTTGAGATACAAGAGAAGAGGAGACTAGAGTCAAGATTGAGGAGATGAGGATATGTGGGAAAAGGTGCTACATGGTCCTACCTTTTAGATTTTCAATTATGTTTGGAATTGCACATTTTTATTTTTATTGGAACAATTTCTAAAATAGTATAATAGGAATAGTAATTTCGGAACTTGGTAGCATGATAGTATAGAAAGTTATGTAATTTTGTTTTCAAAACTTTGGAAACACAAATACACCCCGAATAAGCATCAATCTCATGTTATTAGGCTACAGGAAAAAACTCAGGGCTCCAAAATTTGGAACGCGGCCTGGAAAAATCGTCCGTTAATACAGGAACATGTTTTTTAGGTAATTTGTAATGGCAAGAATGCACTATTCTGGACGGACTCCTGGCGGCAACTACCACCCCTTCAAACCAAAGACAATCTAATATCTTATGAATGTTAGAAAAACAGGACCGCGGAGCAATAAAATAAAACAAATGCAGAAACAAAACACAGAAGACACACAATATAAGAGAGACACAGATTTACGTGGTTCACCCAGTGTGGGCTACATCCACCAGAGAAATCGCCAGGTCCTTCCTTTATTATTATCCA
>ML787693.1:280897-343591 GCA_009831015.1 Picea engelmannii | reverse complement strand
TTTTTTTTTTAAATATGCCTATGCCTTTTTTTTTAATTTTTTATTGATAATTTAAAATAATTAAAAATACATATTAAAATATTGATAATTTAAAATAATTAAAAATATATACTAAAAGTTTATTTTGAAAAAATAATATTTCATAAGAGTAATTATTCAAATTGGTTGGGGAGCTCTGTGGTTGGTTTCGGGATGGTCTTTTTTAGGCCATAGAACCTCAAGCCTTTACCCCCGTTGCGGCTATCTTCTCTCCCTGTCTTCGTCTTTGGCCCTTTTTTCGTCACCGCAAACCCCCTTTCCGACAAACGTACCTCTCCCTCTTCCCACTCTTCTCGTTTCCCTCCATCTAAGATATCGGGTAAAGGATTGATGGCGTCATAGTGGGATGATTTAGTGGACTATGACTTCAGTCCAGCATCAGGACACGCCTTCCCATCTTAGGCCGAATATTTTGAGCAACAAACTAGGGCCCTGTCTTGTCTCCATGTGGAAGGAGTACCAAACAACGGCCTTTCCTGTCATAATCTCGATTCTATGGAAGATAAAAAGTTTACGAAGGTGGATCTGAATTCTAATATTACTCAAGGGGATGACAAATCAAAGGATTTATCTCATGGGAACCAATCTTTGGATACTTCTTCGCATTCAGCTCACCTCTCAGAACTATCTCCCTCTCGCCCTAAGTATGATGGTTTTTGGGGAGTAAAAGGGAATTTCAGAGAGCTCGAGGACAATCAACCTGAAGTTTTAAGAACTAAGAAAAATTCACAGTGTATCTGGGAAAAGGATGGCCCGGTGAAGATAGTGGTGGGAGTGGATATCCCCATTTCGGAAGTGTCTCAGTATGCATGTGAATTGTTAGTAGGGTGATTCAATGGAAAGACACCAGGGACCAAAGCGCTCTTGAACTGGCTTTCAAAGGAATGGCAGCTGGTCTTAGGATACATTCCAAAATCACATGTATTACCTAAGGGATGGCTCTCATTTCTCCTTCGATCGGAGGAGGATTGTAAAACCCTCCTCAATAAGAACTGGGTCTTGCGCATGTCGGGACATTTTCTGTAATTATGGACAGTGGATTTTGACCCAATATATGAACCTGTCTCTCGAATGAGAGTATGGGCCATCCTTCATGGATTACCCTTGGTATTATGGTCGAGGGAATCTTTGGAATTTATCGGAAACAAATTGGTGACTTTCATAGGATAGATCCAAATTGGACCTCTAAAAAGGACCGCAGATGGGCATGGATTCAAGTGGAGATCGATGTGCATAAAGGGTTAGTCGGAAGCATTGGCATTGCGTTTGGGGACAAGACTTGGCATCGACATGTTGATTATTGGAAGCTTCCTTTTCACTATCATGGATGTCATGACATTGGTCATTTGAGAGCGCAATGTAAAAAAGTGGTGCCTTCAGCACACTCTCCTTTTAAGGTTTGGCGAGTGAAGAAAACCGCAAGAAGACAAGCTCAGATAGAAGTAGTTTCAGTGGATGGCAAGTTCATTCCATTTTCCTTGTCACCAGAAAATTTGGTCAACTCGATAGTAGAAATGGAAGGTATGACTCATCCTCCGATGGACAAAGGTATGCTTTCCTAATTGAGTCCCCAATCCCTTCCTCTAGTTTTTCTTTGTTTGTTTCTAGTGAAATTGTTCCAATTGTCCCTTCCCCCCTCTGCTCCATCTCTCCCTCCCTGTAGCCTCAGGTTCCTCTCGCAAATGATTTTGTACCCATCCCTAATGATCCTAAGGATCCCTCTCTCCCCTCCCCCTCCCCAACATCAGAAGCGGTCTCTCCAAACCCCCCTCCCCCTTCCTTTCCTTTAGATATGGAGTCCCTATCTTTCCCTCCCCCTCCTATATCCAGCCCTATTGCCCACGATATTTCCCAATCATCCTCTGGTATCCTTTCTACCCACACAGATGTCCCCTCCTCTCCTTAGGATGAAATATATGCTCTTCGATCTAAGAGTCATCCCTAGGGAATCATCCCTTCAAAAAGGGGCTTAGCCCTCATTCCTCCTCTCGTATCACAAGTCAGTAGAAATTCCTTCCTATCCAAGGTTAGGGAGAAAGCGGCTATAAAGGTTAGAAAAGGAACTCAATCGACTATTTTGAGGGCCCTTAGAGCAGGGAGTGCCCTTGCTCCTCGTCCAAAATGATTATGCTCTCCTTTAACTGCAGAGGGGTCGGGGGCTCCCCTAAAAAACTTTCCCTAAAAAGGCTCCTTTTGAGCCTTGGGCCTAACATCATACTGCTCTAGGAGACGATGTGCAAAGGGGATTTGGTAACTAAGATTGTAGGTTCTTGGTTGAAGAAGTGGTCATTCATCTTGCTAGATGCGGAAAAAATGTCGAGTGGTTTCTATTTAGGAAGGATCCTGGATTTTAAATCCATCTCCTCCTCATCTCTGTGTACTTCTATTTTAGTTAAAATTAAACATAAAGATGCTTCCTTTTCTTTTATGTCCATTAATATTTACGACCCTTTTGGGGAAGAACTGTTAGATGCAGGTGTCTTCAAAGACCCTCTGATTGTGATAGGGGGTGATATAAATTTTATGCTCTCTCTAAAGGAGGTATGGGTCCCAAACCCTAGATAATCTCGACAAAGCAATTCCTTTCAATCCTTCCTCGAAAAACACATTCTCGTTGATGTGGAGCTGGTCAAACTTACTCCAACGTGGAGGAATTTCATAACTGGAAGAGATGAAGTAGAAAAAAGGTTGGATAGATTTTTAATTTCTGAAAAGATGATGGAATTGGGGTTCATACTTAAATTTTTGGTGGAGGAGGGAGGAATCTTGGACCATAGGACTATCTCTCTGTTATGGAAAAAAAGGTCAGAAGCTCCTCTCGCCCCAATGAAGATTAATCAAGTATGGCTAGCAGAAAAAGACTTTAGAAGACTGGTGAAGAAAATTTTTTCACCAATATGCCAATCTTCGCAGGAACCTAAATTCCATTTGGGAAATTAAAAACGAAGAGGGAAGACTTGTAAATTCCTTTCAAGACAAAGCGGAAGCTTGTGCTCGATTCTTCGAAAACCTATTTCCGACTCCGACAGTATGTCCAATCCAAGAGACACTTGAAGTTGTATCCAAGCTTCCCTCTTTATTCACAGAAGAGATGAATGGGAATTTAAGATCAGAAGTGACAGAACAGTGACTTTAAACTCAATGCAAAATGGAAAAAGTCTGGGACCAGACAGTTTCACTGTAGAGTTCTTCAAATCTTTTTACGAACTATTCAAGGATGATCTATTATTGTTAATAAAAGAATATAGGAGGGTTGGAAGACTTCAAGAAGCTCTGAACTCCACCTTTTTGTGCCTTATCCCAAAGGTGCAAAGCGTCATTTCATTCGGGGACTTCAGACCCATTTCGTGCCGCAATGTGATGTACAAGTTAATATCCAAGTTAATTGCAAGAAGGCTAATGCCTTTACTCAGTTTCATCATAGGGGAAGAACAATTTGGATTTCTGAAAAATTGACAGATTCATGATGTAGTTTCCATGGCCCAAGAAGTCCTTCATTCAGTGAAGAAAAAGAATCGCAAGGTTGCTATCCTAAAAGTGGACCTGTCCAAAGCTTACAATAGAGTAAGTTGGACCTTCTTACGATTGGCGCTAATCCATATTGGAATGAGTGTAGACATCGTAAATTTGATCATTTACTGCATTCAAAGTGCATCATTTGTCGTTCTTTTTAATGGATCCCCCTCTCAATTTTTCAAAGATACTAGAGGTATCCGGCAAGGATGTCCCCTCTCTCCATTCCTCTTTCTTCTTGTAGCAGAGGGGCTAAGCAGATTATTAAGGGAGGCTTGGGTACAAGGACTTCTTTAGGGAGTGATGGCCTCTAAGACATAAATGATAAAAAAATTGTTCTTCGTCGACGATGTTTTATGTTGCGTCTACAGAGCTTTGAGGGACATATTGACTATAAGAGGAATCATTGACCTTTACAACAAAGCTACATGTATGAAGATAAATATGGAAAAATTGTGTATGCTCCTTAACAATTGTTCTGACAATGAGGCAACTCTTTCCTCTCCATGTTCCCTACGCAGAGAAGAAACCTCGACAAAGGTTTTAAATACCTTGGGTTTCATCTCAACCTAATGATCCAGGAGGATCTAAAAGGCCAAAAATTCAAAGTCCTCAAATCTCGGAAAAAAAAAACACCAAGTAGAAGAACTCATCGAGAGCTTTCCAACGGTGCAAACAACACCTCAAACGGACTTTGAATGAAGAATATATGGCCGGTCAAATTTTTGATCAACCTTGTCAAAGTCAACATGTTGACATCAGCATTCGTACAGGTGACGTCAGCAGTGAACCATGCAAAGATGATGTCAGCATGCCGACATCGCACCACCCAGGGGCCGACACGTGGCATGTTGATTTGGAAAATTGGTTGGTCAAATGGGCCAATGCAAAAGTGAGATGTGGCACCCCCAGGAGGCACCACGTGGCACCACCCAAGGGTCGAAACGTGGCCTCCTTACAAAATGACAGGTGGCACCTACGTGGTAGGTTGACTGGGTAAAAGAAACAAATGGAAGGGTGCCACGTGTCACCACGTGGATGTCCAATGAGAGCCTGAAACCGAATTTCAATAAAAATAAAAATATGGGCCACCAGACCAGCCGATGTTGAATCCGACGATTGGACCAGTTGGAAGCCACATTCGATAAATCTTATCAGCCATGTACCATCAGTTCTGATGGTTCATACTAATGGCGGATCCATGCACCGGTCATATCACAAGATTGGCACAAGTTTTAGAAGTGTTGGAGGTTAAATATGGTGGGGGATTAATATATATATATATATATATAGTTGGTGTATTTTAATATATTTTTTGCAACTATATTTTTTAAAAATATATATAACTAATACCAAAAGGGGGGAGCCTACAGGTTTGACCCCAAGTCTCCCCTACCACATAACCATTCACTTGCCAACAAACCAAACTGTGGGACTTGGTGAAGTTCGCCATGACTTTCTAGTTAAGTCGAGTTTCTAGATCTGCCCATGGGAAGTTTTCACTCAGTCGTACATAGCATGATTTTATATGAAGGTTGGAGTCATAATTGTAGGCTGCAGTGGCACACATTACGAGGCAAAGATCCCAAGAGGGGCCTGGGATTGACAGTGATAGAATTGGACATTTTGACTGTCATTTTTGCACAATTTCTCACCACGAATCCATTGGCGCGGTTAGAATTTTCATCCAGACAACGGATCTTCATGGCCTTTTTAGTTTTGAGGTATAGCCATGTATTTATGCCAATTTTTGTTGAGATAATATAAAGGCATCTCCACCTCGAAGTGGGCTAGGAGATGTAGTCCATTGTTGGGATGAACTTCGTTATCAAGCTTTGTGTTATTTTCGTCTTTCTCTTCGTTTCATCATAGTTGTGCCTTCTTTATTTATGTTTTCACATAATCTTTATTCATGATCTTTAATGCAATTCATATAATGGTCATCGAATAAAAGATCATGGATCATGTTGGTATCATAGCAATTGGAGAACCACATGGAGATGAACTAGGCCTGATGACTCCTTGGTCTAGCAAGTCCTACACATGTTTCTTGATCTCTACCATTTCCACCACTAACATCTTGTACATGCCCACATTTGGAAGAGGGGCATCTTTTTGGAGATGAATCTCATGTTGAATGTCCCTCTTGGGAGGCAATCCACCTAGTTCCTGAAAGATCTCATCATAGTTAGATATAGCATCAATCATTTCATCTTTATGTGAGGGATCACATCCTTTGAAAGAATCAAATGTCTCAACATCTTTTTCTCTCACAACCATGAGCACATATCTCTTGTTAGTGTTGATGAGTCTTTTCATTTGTCCTACACTAACATTGGATGAATCAACTTTCATACACTAGGCTCTAACAATGTATTAAACATGGGAAAATTAAATTTCACATCTAGTTTCAATAACGGTTTTTTAGACGCATGTGGATGAAAACTAGAATGATGAGAATGAGAGGAAGAGGAAGAAGATATTGAAATTGAAGATGGATATGGAGGGTCTTCTCCATTTTCCTGGTTCACTAACGCATTATCCTCTCCTTTATATTTCTTCTTCTTCTCCTTCTTTGCCACTCTCCTCTCATAATCTGCAAAGAATTTTTCTACCATGCCTGACTTCCGATAGAAAGCTATGTGGAAAGCCTTTTCATTCTCTGCACGAAGTTCTTCATCCTCCATTTTCCTTCTTCGAGTTGCACATCCAATCTCTATGTTGAAAGTATTAAGTTTTCCTTCAACTGCTTTGAGCTTGGCCCTAGTAAGCATCCACACTCACAATTCAAGCCAAAGAACATCACTCTAATACCAACGTGATCTGGGATCTTTTATTCGATGACCATTACATGAATTGCATTAAAGAGCATAAATAAAGCTTAGGTGCAAACATAAATAAAGAAGGCACAACTATAAAGAAATGAAAAGAAAGATGGCAATACCAAAAGGAGGGATCCACATGTGGAGGTTGGAGTGTAAAGGATATTCTACTATTTGTCAGAGCCCTAGCAGGTAGAAACTTATGGAGGCTTACACAAAATAACTCATTGTGGGTAAGGGTGATGTGTGTGAAGTACATGATGAACAAATCTCTATTAGAATGGTTCATAACATCGTAGAAATCTTCCAAAGGCTCGATTGTGTGGAAATCCTTGGTACAAGCCTTTCCCATGGTAGGCATCTGGACCATTTATAAAGTAGGAAATGTGAGACAAATAAGAGTGGGAGAATACCCATGTCTAGGAGCGGGTAATGGATTTAGGTTTTTGGATCATCTGATTCAACACCTTCATAATGCTAATATCCACTCTTTAGTATATGTGGGTATAGGAATCCCCCAGCTGTGAGGATGACAAGGGTGGAAAGACTCGACCTTTCTTGGAATTCATGTCAATCTCTCGAGAGAATGGGACTCCTACATTGCCAAACTTTGTGAAAAAACCATCTCCATTGATAATGAGTCAGAGGATGTTTTATGTTGGTCCAAGAACCCAAGTAATGGGTCCTTCATTGGAAAACTTGGCTACAAAGCTTGGTTTGAGGACAACAAGATTGTTATGAAAGCATGGTGGTGGAAACCTCTCTGGAAACTAAAATCCCCCCTAAGATGCAAGCTCACTTTGTGGCTTTCTCTCAACAACAAACTCCTTACTTGGGACAATGGGATAAAGAGGGGATGGAACAGACCTAATAGGTGTGTGCTTTGCAAATCTGAAGTTGAATATATTTCTCATGTATTCRTATCGTGCCCTTATGCARAAAAAGTCTCTTCTCTGATCAAGGATAATCCCGACTTCAACTCTATTTGGAATAATGAAAGCCTAGAAGACTGTCTCAGGAACAGGTTAATGGACAGATTGACCTCCCTTTACACAGGTCYGCCCAGTCTTATGGTAGAAAACATATGGTGGGCTCGAAATTGAACCATCTTTCAGGAAAAGTTCATCCCTTCGAAGGTCACGGCCACAATATCATTAAGCTAAGATGAGGAATTTAAAGAGGTCCCCAAAGAACAAAAGCAGAKAAATTTGACTCTCCCCTCTCTCGATTTATAGGTCATGTGGGGCTATTTYGACGAGGAAGCTCAGGGACAACCTCCCAAGTGTAGGGCATGAGTGGTCTTATTCATCAGCCAAAATCACTATGTGTACATTAAATATTCTATAGGTGGAGGGACTAATAATCGTGCTGAGATGATTGCTTTATGGACCCTTCTCGAAGCAGCTAAAGCTTTGGTTATCAAAAAGTTGCAGGTATTGGGGGACTCCAAGCCAGTGATTGACTAGACACGTGGTAAAGCAAACCTTTAGAATATCAGCCTAGAATCGATTATGAAAGACATTGAGCTTGATTTCCAGTCTTTCGAATGGTTGTATTTCCACCATATCTTGAGGGAGTTGAACTCAAAAGTTGACGAATTATCCAAAAATGCTCTTGAACTCCAAAATGGCACCTTCGTCCATTACAAGTTCTTAAATGGCATGGAATCTGAGGCTGTCGACATCGATTATGAGCTTACTAGAGGGATGAAATGTTTTGTATGGTCTGTAAAAGACTATCGTGGTCAAGTAAAATAGGGGTATGGGAATATTTTGGCAGGATAGTAGCGAACATGGGAAGGTGCATGAAAATGATCATTGATAGACTGCAATATGTATATTCTCTCTTTGAATATAAAGGCTTTTTTTTCAAGGAAAAAAATATCAAAAAATTATTTTTATTTGTGGGTTATATAAAAAGTAAATGGGTTATTTCATGTGGTTAGGTTTTGTCTACACACAATGATATTTATGCACATTGGAGTCTTGACATTATATCAAGAAAGGCTAGGTTGGTGATCCTATGCATTGTAGGTTTTTTCCTACATATGGAATATATATATGATTAGCATGCACTGTGACCAATTGGTCTATCGGACCTTAAGAACATAAGAGATTACTTCAATTTCTTTAAAATTGTATTTCTATGCTCAAAAAGCATTGAGAGAAGTGTTCCAAGATCACCATAGTTTTGATAACTTAAGAGGTTATGTAGGTCTATATTGTGGCAAATATTTTTAAATTGGGATTTAATATGGGTATAGGTAGGGAAATCTAAGAGGAAGTGTTTTTCATCTTCTATCTTCTTAGTGTCACAAAGATGGTAGATTCTTTCATCCCACAACATTTTGGGAATCACCCAATGACTAGTTTCACTATGTAGCTTGTGAGAGTTGGTTCTTATTTTAGCAATATTGTTTTTCTTCTTTACACTTCTCAAAACTGAGAGGTACTTTTGATCTTCTAAATCAACGTTGACCACCTCCTTGTAGTATCTTAATTTCCTTTTATCCTATGATTCTTTATCACACCACATATTCTTCTTAAATTTAGAAGTGATAATATTTGTAATATTAATGGTATTATGCATGATGGATTCTTCTTGTATTACCCAATGATTCATCCAAGATTTGGCATATTTATGTCATCCCTGCTTGACTCACTGGTGGTTTTGGCTAGAGTTTGGGGCAATTTTGGGTAGCCTCTTGTCGTCCATGTAGTTTATCTTGTTCTGGTAAGTTAGGTATCTTATCACAACAATTCTCTTAATGGGGGAAAGGCTTGTTTCTATGAGGATAGGATAGGGTGTATTGCCCTTAATTTTGATATTATAAGTTATAAAATTATTTTGGATATGTTCTATCTTTCTCTAGTATTCTCTAGAGATACTGCAACCCCAAACTTCACATCCATAGAATATAATCAAAGTCACAAGAGTGTGAAAGAGGAGTTTTTTTTTTTATCCCAAATCCAAAGGTTCATTGATTTACAATTGTCTTCAAGTCCATAATAAGCTTTCTGCCCTCCATTTACCCTTTTATCAATGCTATAATTCCAATTGAGCTTGTGGTGGATATCGATATTTGTATAATTTCAAGATATTTGTATGAAGGAACTTCCTCCAAGATATTGTTGTCATATACAAAAGTATTGTAGGTGATCCTTTTGGATTTAATTATCATAACCTTTTTTGTCTAGTGTTCACAGTCATGCCCATGGTAGAGCAAAAGTCCTTGAGGATTATTGGTTGCTTACCTAGGTCATAGGGACTCTCTTCCATAATAACAATATCATTGACATAAATAAGGAGGATGATGACTATACTAACGAGAGTCAGGCCAACACAACCTGCATCCTCCAAACAATCTTCTAACTTATCAATATAGATGTCAAAAACGGTAGGGGATTGGGGACAACCTTGATTGACTCCTATATTACAGTTAGTTTCTTATGACTAGTAGCAAAAGAATATTCCCAAGTCAAGGGAGTCGTCTTCGGCGATATTTTTTCCATGTTGCAAAATTAACTTCCATTAGATTACTAATGTCTCTAGTTGTAGCATTTGATATTGAGATGGAGAAAATGGATGTGAAGACAATGTTCCTATATGGGGACCTGGAAGAATAAATATACATGAAACAACCAAAAGGATTTGCAATAAAGGGAAATAAAGAGATAATGTGCAAATTGAAAAGATCCATTTATGGTCTAAAACAATCACCAAGGATGTGGTAGCACAAGTTTGACACATACATTGTTAGTTTTGTATTTGTGAGAAGCAAGGTTGATCACTATGTATATTCCAAGGAAGAAGGTGATTGTTTTTATAAATGTATATTTGTATGTTGATGACACATTGTTTGTCAGAAACAACATGGATGCAATAAAGGAGGTGAAAAATAAGTTTTCCTACAAGTTCGACATGAATGATCTCGGTGCAATCAACTTCGTTTTTGGAATGGATATCAAGATAGATGAGGAAGTTAGAAAGATTTGGTTAAATTAGAGAAAGTATATTGAAACATTATTGCAGCATTTCAACATGCATGATTGCAAATTGGTCAAGGTATCAATTCATGTAGGAGCAGGACTAACTATTGAATAATGTCCAAAGACACGGGAAGAAATAGAGGACATGGAATGTATTCCCTATGCAAGTGTTGTTGGTTGTTTGATGTATGCAATGGTTTGCACTCAACCAGACATTGCTTATGCAATAGGAGTATTGATCATATACATGTTGACACCTGGGAAACAACACTGGACAATTTTCAAGAGAGTGTTCAAGTATTTGTGTGGCATAAAATATTATGCTATATGCTACCAAGGGGAATGTGAAGCTGACAGGGAAGTAAATGTACATGGATTTGTTGATGCCGACTCGGCTAGATATTTGGATCAATAAAGGTTGATCAGTGGATATGTGTTCAAGATGTTCAATGGAGAAATAAAATGGATGAGTAAGTGATGGGTGGTTGTATTCTTATCGACAACAAAAGCTGAAAACATGGTAGCCACTCAAGGAAGAAAAGAACTAGTACAATTGCATCAACTATGTTAGAGGATCGTCTTTGAGCAGAGAGCTATGAAGATAAAAGTGTGACAATCAAAGCGTAATATTTTTGGAAAAGATCCCACCATACCATTCTAGGATGAAGCATATTGATGTATAATACCATTTTCTAAGAGACATGGTAGAAAGAAAGAAGGTGGTCCTAGAGAAGGTAGACACTTTGGAAAACATGACAAACTCTTTGACCAAGTCTATGAGTGCTATGAAGTTCTCTTTGTGTAGAGAAGCAATGGAAATTGTTGACCCATGTCAATGAACAAATGTTCATTTTCTCCTGTATCAACAAAGAATACTACAAGTGGGAGAATGTTGGGTTGTGATATTCTTTGCAGTGAAAGAATAGTCATTTGAATTTCTAGTCAAGGTGGATAAACTAAGTGATAAGTCGACCAACGAGTTAAATAGATTGTATGGTTAAGACAAGGTCAAAGTGATCAACCATAAAGTCGAAGGTCGAAGTGATCGATGGGAAGTCAAAAAGGTCAGTCGACATGAGGTCGAGTGGCAACCAACTGAAGGTCGATTGGAGGTCAATTGGTAAACTAATTGAATTCGATTATAACGAAATCCTAATACTCATGGGCTTGCAGCCAATCATCTACGTGGATTTGTAATCATTTTTGGGTGGCATGATTTAGGGTTTTGCATGTTATAAAGCCTATAAACAAGGTGTGTTGTAATTGTATTAGGATTATGTTCACTAATCATTTAGAATAGGTTATTGGTCATGTAGATGTAAGTCGAATTGGTTGCAAGGTTTTTCTTGTATAAAGAAAGAGTGTATGATGGCGATTGTGTCTTAGGTGTAGACCAAGGTTATTCATGTAACTATTTATTGAATGAATGAATAAGACAACAATAGTGAAAGACGCTCAAAAAAGCTAGTTTTTCTGATTGGGTTTCCAGGGTAAAATCTCTATGCGCTGTGTGTTTTTATTTATTTCTTGATTACAAATATATTATCTTTCCTAGTTGGTTTAGTGTGGGGGTTTATTTCCTTACAAAACTACCTCTAGTACCCTATAGTTTTGACCTCACAAAGTAATAATGACACTACGGGGTTGAGACTCATAAACAACATGATGTTTCCACATATACGATTATCCTAAAATAACATCACAAACTTCGAGTGGGGAAACATCACATGGTGCCTCGTCTTTGAAGGGATTTATGCCATGGGACAGGAGACACTACCAGCTAATGTAAAAGTCTCATCCCTGGCTCAACCAATTGATGGTGTATGGTTAGAGGTGTGGCATCATCGATAGCTTCAATCTCTTGATGAGCTCAGCTGAGATCATATTCTTCTGGCTCCATCTGTCAATAATAAAATGTAGTGGGGGTCCCTTCACTCACATTTATGAATGGAAGAGGCGCTTTCCTTACTCAAGCTCCTATGACTTGTCTAGTTAGATCTTTGTGATTATGATGGTAGCACTAGGTTCTACATTGATGATCCACTTTCCCTTATCATGTTCTCAATCAGAGTCTGAGTTAGGATCTAATTTTGTTTCTTTAATCTCGACCAACAATGACTATTTAGAGCATAATTCATCGGTGTTGTGCCATGGGATTTTGTGGAAGTCACACCACTTTCCAGTATCATTTTTCAACTTCCCATTACCCTTCTTTTCTTTCGGCTTGGACTAGTTGTCTTAAGGTTGGCCTTCCTTTCTTTGTCCCTTGTTCTATGAGTTAAGGACACCTTTACCATGCTTTTGTTATGAACCAACGCCTTGAGAATGATATTAATTCAATGAATAACAGTCCACTTCGAGGTGGAAACCTTCTTTTACAATATGTTCAATGTACAAGACAAGGTACTATTATCTTAAGATTAGGTCTCCTTGGTATATATATATAGCATACAAAGAGTACAATTATAATGAAATGGTACAATGAAAGGTTCTAGCTGACCTACTAATATAACACTAGCAAGTAATAACTCAATATCTAGGGCTTAATAAGGGGTTTTATGATTAACATGGGGCTTTGTCTAGGGATTAACATGCCCCTCCCCTTCAAATAAGTGTTGTCCTCAACACTTGACTAATCACAAGTGTTTCTACATGAATAATCCATCTTCCCATGCCGCCTCTTATGTTGATAGGTTCTTCCATTTGATGAGGTACTCAATAGTTGCTTGATTTCATAGCTTCTTAATTCTCATTTCAAGGATTATTTCTAGATATAGTATGATTTTCCCTTCTTTATTAATCACTGGTAAAATAGTTTGGATTGGGATCTTGTCACAGATTAACTTCTTTAAGCAAGAAACATGAAATACTAGATGTACATGTGAATATGGAGGCAACTCCAATTTGTAAGCCATACTTCCAATCTTTTCTAACACCTTATTGGGGCCATAATATTTGGGTGATAATTTATTGTCGTTCTTTTTTTGCTTGAGGGACATCTGTTTATATGGTTGTAGCCTCACAAATACCCAATTCCCCACTTCAAATTCCCTTTAATTGTGATGTTTATCTGCTTGTTGTTTCATCATATTTTGTGACAAAACCAAGTTATCCTTCAATGGTTTGAGAACCTTTGCAGTCCCTTTCAAGGGCAATGTGATGGATGGAAAATGATATCCATAAAGTGCCATAAATGGGGACATATTTTATGAAGTATGGAAGGATGTGTTATACCACCATTCTTCCTAGGGAAACCACTTGACCCATTATGTTTGTTTATCAAATGCAAACCAACAAAGATATCCTTCTAGACATTTATTTACAATCTCAATTTTCCCATCGGATCGAGGATGGTAAGATGAGTTGTGAGCCAATTGAGTACCTAAAGAAGAAAATAATTCAGTCCAAAATTTTCCAATGAAAATTTGATCTATGTCACTTACAATAATCTTGGAGACTCCGTGTAGCTTTTGAATTGTTTACATAAATGTTATGGCTACTATACTTGCTTTAAAAGGATGAGAATGAGAGAAAAAATGTGCATATTTTGTCAATCAATCCACTACTACCATAATGAAAGTATTTCCTTCAGATTTGGGTAAAAAAGTAATAAAATCCATTGAAACATATTCCCAACATTATCTTAGTATAGCTAATGGTTGTAGGAGACTTGGTGTCTTGATTGTCTCTCCCTTATTCTATTGGCAGACCACACATTCAACAAAAAAAAATTAAGACCTTCCTAGAAAATATCCTTCATGATCCCATTTTTATTTTTCAAGGACCATGAATGTCCTCCTATAAGAGAACTGTGCAATTCTAGAAGGACCTTCTATTTGAGTTGGGAATTCTTACATAAATATAAGTGATCATGATACCATAGAAAATCATTCTTCCATGCAAATTTATCTAATGCATCAGGATCCTCTTGTAGTTGTTGAATTATCTTGCATACCTCTTGGTCTTGCTTCCATTCTATCCTTTCTTTTTCCACCCAATCAGATTGCAGAATAGAAATAGCACACAGTGAACCCCTTGTTTCTTCTTCTTTTCTTAAAAGTGCATATACCACAAAATTACGTTTTCTTTTTTTGTAGATAATTTCAAAGTCATAATCTAGCATCTTTGTAATTGATGCGGATTGGATCATTACATTATTTTTCATCTATCTCAATGCTTTCAAAGTGGAAAAAATTAGAGGAATCAACTTGCAAGACCATTTTAGTGGCAGGTCCCATTTTGGAAAATTGGGGTCTAGAACCTTTTGAGGCCATTTTGAGGAATCAAATGAATTTTTTGGGGTTTAAAACTTGTCTTGCTTACTACAGACCCTATGACGCTATTCTAGACACCGAGACCTTTCCAACAGTGCAAAAATTACATCAATCAATGCTCGTATGCAAAATTTATGCCTCCTGCAAGTTGACCTATCATGTTGACCACCATGGTATGAGAGGATGCCATGTTAGCCCTTGTTACTCATGCATATGGGGATAGCCACGTATTTAATTTTAAGAAAATTCTAGAAGGTCCAAAACTTTATCACAATTGATGGCTGAGGAATTCAAAAACCTACCCCTAGATGATTATCGGGCTATGTTAAATATCGGGCCACTAGGAGGAGGAGTTCCATTCTTTTGCATTGTATCTTGTTCCATAGTTGAGCATAACAAAGGAGGAGATATTATGCAGCAACCATACAAGCCACATTTCAAAGGCAACTCCTCAGAGAGTGCCTCCTTCTTTGTACTTGCATCATTTCTATACCAGAGAAAAGAGAGCATAGCAACCTCACCTTCTAGTTGGGTTTTCTCTCGTATGGGGTTTCCCAGGCCATATCTTGTGTTTATTTGTGGATGGTGTGAATGTATTTTACTATTATGTATTTTTTTCATTTTATCTACTTTATCAGTAACTAAATATTTTGGAGATCTAAAGGAAAATGAACCTTAATTGTAAAGATTTTAGCATTTTATTAGATATGTTGTGACAAATTGTTCCAATGCAATATCCATGACAATTCACACATCATATTGGTATCAGAGTAGGTTTTTATTTTGGGTATTTATGGAAATTGCAATATCCAGGAATCAACTTAAAGAGAAGTTGTATAAATCCTAGCCATGGCGGACAAGTGTGTTCATAATAACCCTCGAGATCCAGCAGAAGAGAGATTTGAGTGGTTGGAATCACAAGTTGTCGACATCAATCACAATATGAACCTCCCCGTGGTGGCTCTTGCAAGAAATCTCAGACTGTTCAAAGATGATGGAGACTCTAACTCAGAGATCGGATCGGAGGGGAAATCGGGAGATCGGGAAGACTTAGGAAAGGATTCACGGAAAGAATCCGAGGAAGAGAAGCCAAGTTCAAGTGTCATTAACCCTCCATAGTCCCTATTCAATATGGAAGTGAAAGTGGACATAAAGGCATACCAAGGTGATATCGATGAATTAAAATTGAATCATTGGTTGCAACAACTAGAATTGTATTTTAGCATTCACCATATAGATGAAGGGCGGAAGATTTCATTTGTTAGATTGAAGTTAGAGGACCATGCTTTAACCTGGTGAGAAAGCCACACAGAAACACTTAGGATGGTGGGTGATCTACCAATAACTAGGTGGGAGGACTTGAAAACCCTCATAAAGTCCCAACTATACCCTATTAGGTATGTATAGGACCAATGGATCTGGTGGCGCTACTTCATACAGAAGCAAGGGCAGAGTGTGTACATGAGTACACCACTGAGTTCAAAAAGATGGCCATCATACTGGCTATCTCTCCCAAGAACCCAGATGTACTCCTGAAGTATATGGATGGCTTACACAGTCATCTACAAAAGTACGTGGTGCTCTTCAAGCTAAGGACAGTGGATGAGGTGTGTGTACATGCACAATACCTAGAAAAAACATAGGCCAAAAGAAGGGGCAATCGAGTGGTTTGAAGCAGAAAGAGCACCAGAAAGCTTCTAAGGAGGAGAATAAGATGTGGAAGGGGGGAAAATATAAGAAGACAACATCCATTAGACATCAATGCAAATATCCCATAAATCTTTGCAATCATTGCAACATTGATGGCCACGTCGAGGGAAAATGTTGGAAACTACTTACAGAGTTAAACCCAAAGAATCCTAAGAAGGACGGAAAGAAAATTAACCTTCTAGACACAAATTAAGGCAATCATTTTGAATCAGCTCGGATGTGGATGGAAATATTGTTTGCACATACGTGCATATGAATAGCCTTCATCACCGAGAAGAGAAGGAGATAACCAAGCTCTTCCACATCCAGATTCAGGGCAAGAAGACCAAGATAGATGCTCTATTCAACTCTAGTTCAGAAGCTAATCTCATAGCAACAGATCTAGTCAATAAGCTTGGATTGGAGGTTCATGATCATCTTATCCCCTATCCATTGGGTTGGGTAAACAAGGATGCGGAGATAAAGGTAACAAACTGTGTAAGATTAAATTTGTCATAAGTGTGGATTTTATTGATGAAGTGGAATTGGACATAGTACCCCTTGATGTATGTGGAGTAGTGTTTGGAAGCCATTACATGTATATGAGGGATACAATATTCATGAGGAGAGCCAACTAGTACCGATTGATCAAGGACAGGAAGTCCTAAAACATCAACATGAATAAAGGAAAGTCAAAGATATCACTAGTAAGTTCCAACCCGGCCAAGAAGTTGATTAGTTATAGTAAGAAATATGTTTTGATTTTCTTGAGAGAAAATCAGTGTAATGATGAGTCAATGAGAGTGAAGGCATCCCTGGAGGGGTGTACTAAAAAACAGAAACATCAGTTGGAGGAGTTGCTACAGGAATACAAAGGAGTATTCAAGGAGCCTAAAGGGATACCACCCAAGAGGGATGTGGAGCATGAAATATAGTTATTGCCAGACTCCCCGTTGTTGAATATTGGGTTGTATAGATAATATGTTCTAGAAGCAAATAAAGTGAAGAAGCAATTGCAATAGTTGTTGGAACATGGTGTGATCCAACAAATTACCTCACTTTGTGGGTCACCCATCATAATTGTATTCTTGTCGACAACAAACGCTAAAAACATGGTAGCCACTGATGGAAGCAAAGAACAAGTATGATTGCATCAACTATGTTCAAGGATCATCTTTGAGCAGAGCGCTATGAAAATAAAAGTGTGACAATCAAAGCGTAATATTTTTGGAAAAGAACCCACCATACCATTCCAGGATGAAGCATATTGATGTATAATACCATTTTCTAAGAGACATGGTAGAAAGCAAGAAGGTGCTCCTAGAGAAGGTAGACACTTTGGAAAACATGACAGACTCTTTGACCAAGTCTATAAGTGCTATGAAGTTCTATTTGTGTAGAGAAGCAATGGGAATTGTTGACCCGCGTCAATGAACAAATGTTCATTTTCTCCTGTATCAACAAAGAAGACTACAAGTGGGAGAATGTTGGGTTGTGATATTCTTTGCAGTGAAAGAATAGTCATTTGAATTTCTAGTCAAGGTGGATAGACTAGGTGATAAGTCGACCAATGAGTTAAATCGATTTTATGGTTAAGACGAGGTCAAAGTGATCAACTAGAAAGTCAAACGTTGAAGTGAACAATGGGAAGTCGAAAAGGTTAGTCGACATGAGATCGAGTGGCAACCGACTTAAGACCGATTAGAGGTCAACTGGTAAACTAACTGAATTCGACTGTAACGAAATACTAAGATTCATGGGCTTGTATCCAATCACCTACGTGGATTTGTAATCATTTTTGGGTGGCATGATTTAGGGTTTTGCATGTTACAAAGCCTATAAATAAGGTGTGTTGTAATTGTATTAGGACTATGTTCACTGATCATTTATAATAGGTTATTGGTCATGTAGATGTAAGTTGAATTGCTTCAAGGTTGTTCTTGTATAAAGAAAGAGTGTATGATTACGATTGTGTCTTATGTGTAGACCAAGGTTATTCATGTAACTCTTTATTGAATGAATGAATAAGACAACAAGAGTGAAAGACGCTAAAAAAAAGCTAGTTTTCCTGATTGGGTTTCCAGGGTAAAATCTCTATGCACTGTGTGATTTTATTTCTTTACAAATATATTCTATTTCCTAGTTGGTTTAGTGTGGGGGTTTATTTCCTTACAAAATCTACCTCTAGTACCCTGTAGTGTTGACCTCACAAAGTAATAATGACACTACGGGGTTGAGACTCATAAACAACATGATGTTTCCACATATACGGTTATCCTAAAAGAACATCACAAACTTCGAGTGGGTAAACATCACACAGTGCCTCATCTTTGAAAGGATTTATGCCATAGGATAGGAGACACTACTAGCTAACATGAAAGTCTCATCCCTGGCTCAACCAATTGATGGTGTATGGTTAGGGGTGTGGCATCATCGATAGCTTCAATCTCTTGACCAGCTCAATTGAGATCATGTTCTTTTGGCTCCATCTGTCAACAATGAAATGTAGTGGGGTCCCTTCACTCACATTTATGAATGGAAGAGGCACTCCCCTTACTCAAGCTCCTATGACTCGTCTAGTTGGATCTTTGTGATTATGATGGTAGCACTAGGTTCTACATTGATGATCCACTTTCCCTTATCTTGTTCTCAGTCAGATTCTAAGTTAGGATCCAATTATTTTTCTCTAATCTCAACCAACAATGACTATTTCGAGCGGAATTCATCAGTGTTGTGCCATGGGATTTTGTGGAAGTCACACCACTTTCCAGTATCATTTTTCAACTTCCCATTACCCTTCTTTTCTTTCTGCTTGGACTAGTTGTCTTAAGGTTGGCCTTCCTTGCTTTGTCCCTTGATCTGTGAGTTAAGGACACCTTTACCATGCTTTTGTTATGAACCAACGCCTTGAGAATGATATTAATTCAATGAATAACAGTCCACTTCGAGGTGGAAACCTTCTTTTACAATATGTTCAATGTACAGGACAAGATATTATTATCTTAAGATTAGGTCTCCTTGGTATATATCTAGCATACAAAGAGTATAATTATAATTAAATGGTACCTTGAAAGGTTCTAGCTTATCTACTAATATAACACTTGCAAGTAATAACTCAATATCTAGGGCTTAATAAGGGGTTTTATGATTAACATGGGGCTTTGTCTAGGCATTAAYGTGCCACTCTCCTTCAAATAAGTGTTTTCCTCAACACTTGACTAATCACAGGTGTTTCTACATGAATAATTCATCTTCCCATGTTGCCTCTTATGTTGATAGTGTTAGCACAATTTATTGATCGGGGGGGGGTGTTTTCCCTAGGAAGTGGCACTTTGGCGAAGAAAAAATGAAAGAAGAGGGCTCAAAAAACCCATCAAATGTTTTTATTCTAAGTCGGGCGATGAAATGACATTTTGGCACCCATGCAGTCCCAGGCATMTTGTCAGGTCCATGTCATCAACGTCCACGTCTGCCTGCCAAGTCCACCCTGCAAGTGTCCAACAAAGCTCCAGATGGTGAACTTTGGAGTGCGGCCCGTCCAGATCCCGATGCAGATCGTTCATGAAAGTGAGGCAGTAGTTGAGACCTCGTCTCACCCCATAAATGGAAAACATGCAGAGAGTGGTCATAAAGGAAGACTGTCAATTATGGACATGAGGAGGCCTGCACAATCTGAAAGAGCAAGCGCTGATTGAAAACGTTAATGTGGTGGTCCAATCACACTCCTGGTGGTTGTAGCAATTCTGAGTATATGTATGTAATTTTGATATTTTGTTATGGTCGATGGTTGAGCTACACTCCCGTATTGTAAAGATTTAATGAAGCTCTGGTTCTCTGATTATGTAATGGGATTTGAGATTTCTTATTTAATCTAAGTCAGCCTTCTTTTCCATCTCTTTTTCCTCTGATATTGAATGGATCGAGCATGGATGATCTAGTTGATTTGTTGTAACCTTATTGTGATGTATGTTTGATTTCAGTCCGGTTATAACTTCATTCAGTTTCCTAAAACTCTGAATCGAAGAGGATATTGTTTTCTGAGTTTTTCCTCCTTGGGCTGTTAGAAGACTGGATGTCCATAGCAGACCTTTACATTCTTCTTACCACTCTTCCTCCTACTCACCTATACTACACCTTATCGAATGAAGTTGAATCAAGACCTCATCTGCCTGTGCATACCAGTCCAATTTTCTGAGTTAAAACAATATCATCTTGAGTCTACGCCCATTTGACCCCACTTAAATTTATTCATTGTGACATACAAACTGATGGTTATTGGGCTTACCTCCCCTTCCATCAGGAGGTGACTTCTAGTGCTAACATTTATGGCGCCATTGTCGGGGAACGAATTGAAGACATTTCCCTAGGTAAGAATGACAACGAACTACTAATTATGAAGATGCATAAGACATCAGTACCATTGAAGATTGCAGCCTCCACTGTTTCAATTATGGCTCCAAAATGCAGACACACGAGGTCCACTTCACTGCTGCCTCTAGCAACGTCTAAAGTTGACCCAGAGGAAATTATCAAAAAGGGAAAGACCGCTCAAAAAGGTACCTCCACAGTTGTACCATGTTTTTCTGATAATTTTCATAATCTCTCTTTACAAACTCCAGTAACTGTTTATGATTCTCTTATTATACAAACTGCTAGAGTTTCAACAAATTTAAATTTTGGGAGTTTTATTGTCAATTTCTCCCCACCTATTCTTGGTTTGGAAGGAGAGAGCTTTGACACCCCTTTCTTCCCCGAAGTTGTGAAGTGAAAGGAGAGAGAAATGCCCTTAGAAGACTTGCCTACTCCTCCTCCTATTAGAGTTGTTGTAGTTACAGAAGGGGAAACCACGCCCCTCATCTTTATCTCCTAACACTCAGCCTTTTCCTTTTTCTCCCAAAAGCAAAGCCCCAATCTCGCTTGTCTGAACTCCATCTCCTCCTGGTTCTCCTCTTGTTCACACTCCAATGGCAGGAGAAAATCCCCCCAGAACTAGGATGGAAGTTATAATAGCTGCTAGGTATGCCCCTCTTGTTTTGCCTCAGCCTCTAAATTCCCTCCCAATGGACCTTAAGTAGTTGTCTAAGTTCACAGGTGAGGGAGACATAACTGCAGAGGCACACGTTGAAACCTTTTATAGTTTTACAAATAATCATGACATAGAGACTAAAGATGTATGGATGAGGATTTTTGTTCATAGCCATGATGGTGAAGCTAGGAAGTGGTTTAGGGCCTTGCCTCCTGGATCTATTGATGGGATTGAGGCCCTAGATGAAGCCTTCCTAAAGGAGTGGGGAGACAAAAAGGATCTCATGTACTATATTACAAAGTTTGGATCTCTGAAGAAGGAGGAAGGGGAATCTATTTCTGACTTCTCCAAGAGGTTTAATAAAATGTATAATAAAATCCCCACTAAGGTCAAGCCTACAGAAACCTCTGCAAAGATTATTTATGCTAGCGCTTTTGATCTTAATTTGTGTCTCTTGTTAAGAGAAATAAGAGCTACTTCCTTGGCTCATATGCAAGATGTGTCCCTTGAAGTAGAGTCCAATATATTTGCAGTTGATAAGCTTGGGAGCAAGGCTGACAGAGACAGAAGAAAGGGGAGGTCTGAAGCTTCAACCTCTAGGTCCTCTATTGTCCATCCTCAAGTTGATGAACTTACCAAATTAGTAAAATCTATGTCTGTTGAGATGGAGAAATTAAAGCTTGAAGGAAGATAGAACTATAGAAATTCACAAAATGTTGATAACAGAGGTAATTTCAGGAGACTTAACAATGTTCCTCGGATTCTTCCAAGAGAGAAGAGAAACAAGGATAGAGATGACCAGAAGATCCAGACCCCTCTTCAAAATAATCTTGTTACTGATGATGAAGGGGAGGAAGAAGACTTTGACCCATAAATCCACTGTCTCGAAGACACCTCCTCTTTTTCTCATTTGACTTAATCTGCATACGAGGAGTCTCTCATGGACAACCAACTTAACGAGTTGAGAAAGGGAGACAAGGCCAGTAACCCAAACATATATAATATGAGGTCCAAATAGAAAGAAGGGAAATTTGACATCCCTAATCGGCCTACCAAAGAAGAAAAACCTGCTAAAGATATTGCAGACCGAAACAAGGAGAAGAAGGCACAGACCCCCCCACTAGTGGTCAAAGGTCCTGTTCCAAAAGTGAGACAAATTCTAAAGACCCCCTCCTCTTTCAAATCTGAGCATGAAACAAAAAATATTAGAGTCCTTGTACCCGTTTCAGGGTTGTTCAAGCATGAAGACTTCAAAAGTTGCCTCTCCAAAATGTTGCAGCCCGAACCTTCGTCGCATTCCATAGACTCAATAAACCTCCAAGATGAGAAGCCTGTAGTCATCCTAGGTCCTTTAGTAGAATATAGAGATGATTCATCCCCTCCCTTCTATACTTCACTAAACATACATGACAATGTGTTTCCCAACTGTTTGATGGATTCGGGGGCATCTCACAATCTTATGCCTAAGATTGTCATGGAAGAGCTTGGTCTAGAGATTACAAAAGCTTATCATGATCTGTATTCATTTGACTCTAGGAAGGTGAAGTGCCTTGGGGTTATCAAAGACTTGGTCGTATCTTTGTTTCAGCTACCAATGAAAAGCGTGATCATGGACATCATGGTAGTTGATGTTCCCCCTAAGTTTGGGATGCTTCTATCTAGATCTTGGATAAAAAGACTAGGGGGAACTTTGCAGATGGACCTCACCTATGCCACCATTTCAGTGTTTGGGGAAGAGCATAGAAGACTTTATAGGGAATCTCATTTGGCCTACATTATTAGTGATGAAGCAAACCCCACAAACCATCCTATCTTTTCTCTTGGCATGGATTTAGGATCTAGTTTGCTGCAGCTCACCGACGCTCTTGAACCTCCTCTGGAAATCAAAAAGCGACCCATTATTTTTTGTGAAAATTCCCCTCCTATCACCTCTGTGTGGAAAATGTTCTTCGATGGAGCCTCTCCTAAGGAAGGTGTTGGTGTTGGAGTGGTTTTTGTTTCACATGCTCAAGAGACTATAGCTTTGTCCTACAAGTTAGAATTTAAAGCTACCAATAATGCGGTAGAGTATGAAGCTCTCGTCTTAGGTTTGAGGTCTGCAAAAGATATGGGGATTGAAGATATTTCAGTATTTGGGGATGCTGAGTTAATTTTCAATCAGATCAGAAATCTTTATCAAGCTAAGCACCCTAGACTAAGAAGTTATAGAAATGAAGTGTAGGACCTTATTGACATTTTTTTCGTAGCTTTCAACATTTCATTTATTCCAAGAGAAGAAAACATCATGGTTGATTCTCTGGATGTTTCAGCGAGCAATTTCAGAGTCCCTTTGCCGCCAAAACTCAGGTATGATGTAGAAGTAAAATACAGACCCTCTATACCTGACAATGTCAAGCATTGGAAAGTATTTGAGGATGATCTTAAGATCAAAAGATTCCTTGAGACTGTTGATGAGTTTTATGCACTAAATATTGATCAAGATCAAGATTCTGAAAGTAATCCTCATGCCGATGTTTTCTTGAACAAAATCGCTAAGCACCATATTGTTCAGTTGCCTAGCAATCACATTCCGAAGGTACTAGTTCCTTTGGAAAGACTATTTGACGGAAATGATGTGACAGTGAAAGTTAAAGGAT
Source organism: Picea engelmannii (assembly GCA_009831015.1). Lineage (NCBI taxonomy): Eukaryota > Viridiplantae > Streptophyta > Pinopsida > Pinales > Pinaceae > Picea > Picea engelmannii. The sequence continues at coordinate 319,603 of ML787693.1, read as the reverse complement.
CGGCTGATGATGTTGATGTAATTGAATGCAACATTGGTACAGAGAAATATCCAAAATTTGTCAAGTTGTTGAGCAGTCTATCAAGGGAACAAAGGGTTGAATATGTTGAGATATTAAAGGAGTTTTTTGATGTGTTTTCTTGGACTTATGAGGATCTCAGAACATACGACACAAGCATCATTGAGCATAAGATCCCACTAAAGGAAGAGGCTGGGCCATTTAAGCAGAAACTGAAACAGATCAACCCTATGCTACTACCTATCATGGAGAAAGAGGTAAAAAATCTTTTAGATGCCCAGATTATCGTTCCTTCGAGGTATTTTGAATACGTGGCCAACTTGGTCTCAGTGTGAAAGAAGAATGGAGAAATCAGACTTTGTGTTGATTTTAGGAACCTAAACAGAAGTTCCAATAAAGATAATTACCCATTACCGAAAATGGAACACATATTGCAGAGGGTGACAGGTGCATCCAGGATGTCCATGATTGATGGATTTTCTGGCTACAATCAAATTTTAGTCTTACCTGAGGACAGAGAGAAGACAACATTCACCACTCCATGGGGTACATTCATGTATGTCAAGATGCCCTTTGGATTGATGAATGCAAGAGCAACCTTCAAGTGCACTATGGACATCACCTTTATTGGGGAAAGGGATAAATGCGTAGTCATTTATCTAGATGACATTACAGTTTTCTCCAGGACTGATAGAGAACATTATCATCATCTGAGAAAGGTCTTCCAAAAATACAGAAAATTTGGTCTCTCCCTGAATCCCAAGAATTCATTGTTTGCTATGAAGAAGGGAAAATTACTGGGGCACATAATATCAACTGAGGAAGTAAAGATTGATCCCAGCATGGTGGAATCCATCCGAACCTTAGCACTCCCTAGATCTAAGAAATAAGTTCAGTCTTTCTTGGGGAAGATTAATTTTCTGAGAAGGTTTGTTTCTAATTTTGTTGAACTAGTGAAGGACATTACAGTCATGTTGAGGAAAGGAAACGAAATCAAATGGACTGTTGAATCTCGTAGTTCCTTCGATCAAATAAAGAAGGTCGTGATTGAAGCACCTATGCTCATCAGTCCTAATTACTCCAAAGATTTTATGATTTTCTCCTTTGCTTCATTTGACACAGTGGCAGTCGTTTTGTTGAAAAATAATGATGTGGTTTGAACAGCACATTGCCTTTTTCAATAGGGCATTGAGAGATGCAGAGTTGAAATATGACATCATGAAAAAATGGGCCTATGCTATGGTTAAATCCCTCAAATCCTTCAAGGTCTGTGTTTTTCATTCAAAGGTCATTGCATATGTCCCTTCAGCTTCTGTGAAGGAGATTCTCATTCAGCCTGACATAGACGTGAGAAGGATCAAGTGGATTGCTAAAATCCTTGAATTTGACTTGGAGATAAGGCCCACCAAATTGGTTAAGGGTCAAGGTTTAGCCAAGTTGTTGGATAAATCTAATTGCAAAGCCTTGGGTGTGAATTTCATCAACACTTGCTCATAAAATCAGCAGACTAAGTTGTCTGATAAAAGTTCTCAAGTCATCCCTCCATTAGCATGGAAAAAAGAAGGATAAGAGCTTTAAAGCTCAAATCAATAAATTATTGCCTCATTGATCAAGTTTTATATTGGAAAGATCCTCTAGGAGTGTTGTTGAGATGTTTAGACCCATAGGAAATCCAAAAGATCATGTCTGGTTTTCATGACAATTTGTGTGGGGGACATCACTTCTGGAGAACCACAGCCTACAAGATTCTCAGAGCTGGTTATTTCTGGCCTAGCCTATTCACTAATGTTTGTGCTAAAATCAGGGCTTGTGTCAAGTGTCATAAATTCTCAGGAAAACAGCAGCTCAAGTCCCTGCCTTTGAAGCCTGTGGTAGCTTCAGGACCCTTTCAGCAGTGGGGCTTAGATTTTATTGGGGAAATTCATCCTGCTTCAAGTGGTCAGCATAGGTGGATATTGACTGCCACAAATTACTTTACCAAGTGGATAGAATCCATCCCCACAAGGAGTGCTTCCCACAAAGTAATCATTGGTTTTCTTGAAGATATTATGGCAAGGTTTGGTTGTCCAAAAAGAATTGTCACTAATAATGTTGCATCCTTCAAGGTCGAACCATTAATTCAATTATGTGAGCAGTTTGGAATTGCATTGATTCACTCAACTCCTTACTACCCCCAAGGGAATGGACTGGCAGAGTCCTCAAACAAGAGTCTTATAAAGATCATCAAAAGATTGTTATAGGACAATAAGAAAGCATGGGATTCAAAGCTCAAGTTTGCTTTGTGGGCTAACAGAGTGACAACAAAGAGATCGCTTGGCATCTATCCTTTTCAGCTTGTATATGGAGTTGAGGCCATCTTTCCTTCTCAATTGGCCTTACCCGTGGAAAACTTCTTCCAGGACTACCAAGGAGAGCCTGATGATATGATCATAAGAATACAACAATTGGTAGAAGTGTAGGAGACCAGAGAGCAGCTACTGGACAGAGCACATGACCATTAGCAGAAGATCAAGAAGGCTTTTGAAAGAAAGGTAATAAAGGAGGATTTCCAGCTGGGAGATCTAGTGCTAAAATGGGATGCACCCAAGAAGGACAAAGGCAAACATGGCAAGTTTGAAGCTTTGTGGATCGGCCCCTTCCAGATCTCTGGGAAGTTTCCAAATAATACTTACAGGTTGCAGAATTTGGAGGGTGATGAAGTTTTTGGAGGCCTTGTAAATGGGCATTTTCTGAAGAAGATTTTTGTTTAAGCCATGAATGGCTTCCCATGTCATTGTAAATATCATTTTTCCTTTTGTTTATGCTTTTAATAAGTGACTCCACAACCCAACAGTAAGGCGACTGAAGCTGCAAGTTCTTGGTAGCTCACAACGAACGTACCATCCCCCATGGAGCCTAATGTTAGCACACATTATGGATCGGAGGGGTGTTTTTCCTAGGAAGTGGCACTCTAACGAAGAAAAAATGAAAGAAGAGGGCTAAAAAAACCCATCAATTTTTTTTATCCTAAGTCAGCCGATGATATGACATTTTGGCACCCACGTAGTCCCAATCATCTCGTCAGCTCCCTATCATCAGCATCCACGTCTGCCTGCCAAGTCCTCCCTAAAAGCGTGCAACAAAGCTCCAGATGGTGAAGTTCAGAGTGCGGCCTGTCTTGATCCCAATGCAGACAGTTCATGAAAGTGAGGCGGCAATTGAGACCTCGTCTCACCCCATAAATGGAAAACATGTAGAGAGTGGTCGTAAAGGCAAACTAACAATTATGGACATATTTTCCTATAAAGCACATAACTGCGCTTGGCTCACATTTTACATGAGGAGGCCTGCACAATTTGACAGAGTAGGCGTCGACTGAAAACGTTAATGCGGTGGTCCGATCACACTCCTGGTGGCAATTCTGAGTATATGTATGCAGTTTTGATATTTTGTTATGGTCGATGGTTGAGCTACGCTCCCATATTGTAAAACTTTGATGAAGCTCTGGTTCTCTGATTATGTAATGGGATTTGATATTTCTTATTTAATCTAATTCAGCCTTCTTTTCCGTCTCTTTTGCCTCTGATACTGAATGGCTCGGGCATGGATGATCCAATTGAGTCGTTGTAATTGTATTGTGATGTATGTTTGATTTCAGTCCAGTTATAACGTCATTCAGTTTCCTACAACTATGAATCGAAGAGGATCTTGTTTTCCAAGTTTTTCCTCCTTGGGTTGTTGGAAGATCGGATGTCCATAGCAGACCTTTAAGTTCTCCTTTCCATTCTTCCTCCTACTCACCTATACTACACCTTACTGACTGAAGTTGAATCAAGACCTTATCTGCCCGTGCATACCAGCCCAGTTTTTTGAGTTAAAGCAATATCATCTTGAGTCTATGCCCATTCGACTCCCCTTAAATTTATTCATTGTGACATACAAATTGATGGGTACTGGGCTTACCTCCCCTGCAATCAGGAGGTGACTTCTAGTGCTAACAGATAGGTTCTTCCATTTGATGAGGTACTCAATAGTTGCTCGATTTCATAACTGCTGAAATCTCATTTCAAGGATTATTTCTAGATCTAGTACGATTTTCCCTTCTTCATTAATCACTGGTAAAATAGTTTGGATGGGGATCTTGTCATAGATTAACTTCTTTAATCAAGAAACATGGAAAACTAGATGTACACGTGAATATGGAGGCAACTCCAATTTGTAAGCCATACTTCAAATATTTTTTAAGACATTATTGGGGCCATAATATTTGGGTGATAATTTATTGTCGTTCTTTTGCTGCTTCGGGGACATCTGTTTATATGGTTGTAGCCTAAAAAATACCCAATTCCCCACTTCAAATTCCCTTTAATTGTGATGTTTATCTACTTGTTGTTTCATCCTATTTTGTGACAAAACCAAGTTATCCTTCAATGGTTTGAGAACCTTTGCAGTACCTTTCAAGGGAAATGTGATGGATGGAAAATGATATCCATAAAGTGCCATAAATGGGGACATCTTTTATGAAGTATGGAAGGATGTGTTATACCATCATTCTTCTTAGGGAAACCACTTGACCCATTATGTTTGTTTATCAAATGCAAACCAACAAATCATTCTTCCATGCAAATTTATCTAATGCATCGGGATCCTCTTGTAGTTGTTGAATTATCTTGCATACCTCTTGGTCTTGCTTCCATTCTATCCTTGCGTTTTCCACCCAATCAGATTGCAGAATAGAAATAGCACACAGTGAACCCCTTATTTCTTCTTCTTTTCTTAAAAGTGCATATACCACCAAATTATGTTTTCTTTTTTTGTAGATAATTTCAAAGTCATAACCTAGCATCTTTGTAATTGATCCGGATTGGATCATTACATTATTTTTCATCTATCTCAATGCTTTCAAAGTGGAAAAAATTTGAGGAATCAACTTGCAAGACCATTTTAGTGGCAGGTCCCATTTTGGAAAATTGGGGTCTAGAACCCTTTTGAGGCCATTTTGAGGAATCAAACGAATTTTTTGGGGTTAAAACTTGCCTTGCTTACTACATACCCTATGACGCTATTCTAGACACCGAGACCTTTCCAACAATGCAAAAATTACATCAATCAATGCTCGTATGAAAAATTTATGCCTCCTGTAAGTTGACCTATCATGTTGACCACCATGGTACAAGAGGATGCCACGTCAACCCTTGTTACTCATGCATATGGGGATAGCCACGTATTTAATTTTAAAAAGATTCTAGAAGGTCCAAAACCCTATCACAATTGATGGTTGAGGAATTCAAAAATCTACCCCTAGATGACTATCGGGCTATGTTAAATATCCGGCCATTAGGAGGAGGAGTTCCATTCTTTTGCATTGTATCTTGTTCCATAGTTGAGCATAACATCTGATAGTGGTATTTTGTGAGCATAACAAAGGAGGAGATATTATGTAGCAGCCATACAAGCCAAATTTCAAAGGAAACTCCTCAGAGAGTGCCTCTTTCTTTGTACTTGCATCATTTCTATACTAGAGAAAAGAGAGCATAGCAACCTCACCTTCTAGTTGGTTTTTCTCTCGTATTGGGTTTCCCAGGCCATATCTTGTGTTTATTTGTGGATAGTGTGAATTTATTTTACTATTCTATATTTTGCGCATTTTATCTACTTTATTAGTAACTAAATATTCTGGAGATCCAGACGAAAATTAACCTTAATAGTAAAGATTTTAGTATTTTATTAGATATGTTGTGACAAATTGTTCCAGTGGAATATCCACGACAATTCACACATCATATTGGTATCATATTAGGTTTTTATTTTGGGTATTTATGGAAGTTTCAATATCTAGGAATCAACTTAAAGAGAAGTTGTATAAATCCTAGCCATGGCAAACGAGTGTGTTCATAATAACCCTCGAGATCCAGTAGAAGAGAGATTTGAATGGTTGGAATCACAAGTTGTCGACATCAAACACAATATGAACCTCCTCGTGGTGGATCTTGCAAGAAAGCTTAGACTATTTAGAGATGATGGAGTCTCTAACTCGGAGATCGGATCAGAGGGGAAATCAGGAGATCGAGAAGACTTAGGAAAGGAGTCGCGAAAAGAATCAGAGAAAGAGAAGCCAAGTTCAAGTGTCATTAACCCTTCACAGACCCCATTCAAGATGGAAGTGAAAGTGGACATGAAGGCATACCAAGGTGATATCGATGAATTAAAGTTGAATCATTGTTTGCAACAACTAGAATTGTATTTTAGTGTTCACCATATAGATGAAGGGCGGAAGATTTCATTTGCTAGATTGAAGTTAGAGGGCCATGCTTTAACCTGGTGAGAAATGCACACAGAAACAGTTAGGTTGGTGGGTGATCCACCAATAAAGAACTTAAAAACCCTAATCAAGTCCCAATTATACCCTATTAGGTATGTAGAGGACCAATGGATCTGGTGGCGCTACTTCATACAAAGGCAGGGGCAGAGTGTGTACATGAGTACACCACTGAGTTCAGAAAGATGGCCATCGTGTTGGCTATCTCTCCCAAGAACCTAGATGTACTCCTCAAGTATATGGGGGGTTTACATAGTCATCTACAAAAGCAGGTGGTGCTCTTCAAGTTAAGGACAGTGGATGTGTACATGCATAATACCTAAAAAAAACATAGGCCAAAAGAAGGGGCAATCAAGTGGTTTGAAGCAGAAAGAGCACCGGAAAGATTCTAAGGACGAGAAGAAGACGTGGAAAGGGGGGAAATATAAGAAGACAACATCCACTACACATCAATGCAAATATGCCATAAACCTTTGCAATCATTGCAACATTGATGGCCACATCGAGGAAAAATGTTGGAAACTACTTCCAGAGTTGAACCCAAAGAATCGTAAGAAGGACGGAAAGAAAAAGAACCTTCTAGACACAAATTAAAGAAATCATGTTGAAATCAGTTCGGATGTGGGTGGAAATATTGTTTGCACGTATGTGCATATGAGTAGCCTTCATTACCAAGAAGAGAAGGAGATAACGAAGCTATTCCACATCAAGATTCAGGTCAAGAAGACCAAGATAGATGCTCTATTCAACTCTAGTTCAGAAGATAATCTCATAGCAACAAATCTGGTCAACAAGCTTGGATTGAAGGTTCATGATCATCATATCCCCTATCCATTAGGTTGGGTAAACAAGCATGTAGAGATAAAGGTAACAAACTGTGTAAGATTAAATTTTTCATAAGTATTCATTTTACTGATGAAGTGGAATTGGACATAGTACCCCTTGATGTATGTGGAGAAGTGTTTGGAAGCCATTACATGTATATGAGGGATGAAATATTCATGCGGAGAGCCAACTAGTACCGATTGATCAAGAACAGGAAGTCCTAAATCATCAATGTGAATAAAGGAAAGTCAAATATATCACTAGTAAGTTCCAACCAAGCCAAGAATGATTAGTTATGGTAAGAAATATGTTTTGCTTTTCTTGAGAGAAAACCAATCTAATGATGAGTCAATGACAGTGACGGCATCCCTAGAGGGGTGTACTAAAAAACAGAATCATCAGTTGGAGTAGTTGCTACAAGAATACAAAGGAGTATTCAAGGAGCCTAAAGGGCTACCACCCAAGAGGGATGTGGAGCATGAAATATAGTTATTGTCAGACTCCCCATTGTCGAATATTGGGTTGTATAGATAATATGTTCTAGAAGCAAATAAAGTGAAGAATCAATTGCAATAGTTGTTGGAACATGGTGTGATCTAACAAATTACCTCACTTTGTGGGTCACCCATCATAATTGTACCCAAGAAGGATGGGACTTGGAGAATGTGTATCGATTATAGGGAATTGAATAAGATTACACTGAAGAATCAGTACCCTTTTCAAAGGATTGATGATCTGTTGGACCAATTGTAGCATGCCATGTACTTCACTAAGCTGGATTTGAAATCAGGATATCACCGGCTACAAGTCAAAGAAGAAGATAACTAGAAGACGGCCTTCAAGACAAGGCAAGGTTTGTATGAGTGGTTGGTTATGCCATTCGTTTTATGCAACACACCAACTACATTTATGAGACTAATGAATGATGTTTTATGCCCTTATTTGGATTCATTTGTTATTGTTTATTTGGATGATATATTGGTTTATAGCACTACCTGAGAGGAGCACATCTCACATCTTATGTAGGTGTTAGAGACTCTGGAAAAACACAAGTTGCTAGCCAATATCAATAAATGTGAGTTTTCTTAACAGTATTTGGTGTATTTGGGGTATTTAATTGGTGGAGGGGAGCTCAAGATAGATCCTGCAAAGATGGAGGCCATCATGAAATAGTCAATTCCTACAAATGTCACTAAAGTTAGGAGTTTTGTTGGGGAAACAAAATACTTGTGGAAGTTCGTAGCTTCATTTTTAGCGGTAGTTGCACCACTCCATGCCATAACAACCAGTGGTAAGGGTTTCCATTAGGGGAAGAATTAGTAGAATGCCTTTGATGAGTTGAAAAGAAATATCATTTAAGCACCAATGCTCACACTACCAAACTTGCAGAATCCCTTTGAACTGGAGACAGATGCAAGTGGGCATGCCTTGAGAACAATATTGATGCAGGGAAGAAGTCCCATATGCTATCATTCTGAAGTATTTCATGGGGTGGTTCTCAATGACCCTACCTACAACAAGGAGCTCTATGCCTTGCTACAATCTATAAAAAAATGGAAGCACTATCTGATAGTGATCCGAAATCGATCTTTAAAGACTTGTTTAAGTTTTAAGCATGAATTCATTTACCAATTAGGAATTGATGAAAGAAGAAGAAATTAATGAGATATTATAGCAGACAAAATAATAAATGCATATTAGAATGTAAGCACAAAGAATCAGCAAACCATAACAACAAAGTTGTTAACGGAGTTCGGCAAGATTGCCTACGTCTTCGGGCCTTTGTATCAGTGGGTGAGGCTTTCTTATTTCTCTTCAATGCTTCAAAAGTACATCAGAAAAGTGTCAAATGGATTACAAACTGGTTTGGATGTGTTATTCTTGACCTCAAGAATCCAACACAACTGATGGAACTGAAAAATGGTTGAGCGTAGCTCCTAAAATTGGCCTGCAAAGTTCCCCTCCTCAATGGCTTCCCTACATAAAAATGGTTTTGGCTTTCAAATTCCTCAGCATTTATCCTATTCTGAACCTCCTTAATGTTTCTAAGAACCCCTAGTTTATATAGATTTGGAGTTTTCATCAATCTCCTAACTTCTTCCCAAGATATGGCCTCAAATCGGGCTCTAGATCTCCCAATAATGGGCAAAAATCCATTAAAATCAGCTAAAATTAGCATAAAAATCTTAACATAAGGTAAAAAAACCCAAAATTTGAAATATTATAGAGCATAGCCCCCTGTCTTCGGGCTCCATATCATATGTGCTCTGCCATGTGACCACAGGCTAGTAATTGGCGCGTTGCCCCCCCCGGTCTTGGCTCCTGGTCTTGTGGCTATGGCCCATGTGGCCACGCCCTACACTCCACGCACCCACATATGGTTGTATCTCCTGAGTCTGTAGCCCCTGGTTGGTCGAGGCTAGCCCCCATCGACCAGGACCTATCCCAAACAATCTGCCACCTGTCAACTTAAAATCAAATGTGATTGTGTGTTGTAACAAGTCCCATGATAATAGATCGGTTGTTATGCCCCCTTTCACGAAGTCATTGGCGCCCACAGAGGTCGAGGGTTAGAAATCCCCGGAAGCCATAACAAACATTTGAACTAGCCAATATTGGCAAAGTTCAGGGTGCCACGTGGCACCCTCTAATTGGGCCACGTGTCACCTTGTGATTGAACCGTACCACACAGTCAGCATACAACCATTGTACAATCAGCATGCACAGTCAGTTGCCACATCAATTGTTGTGCAACCACGTGTCATGCCACATCATCATCCATATTACACAGTCACCCTGCCATGTCGGCATCTATACAACCCAGATGTTGTTGGTACTGCCACGTGTCATCCTGCAATTGGACCACATCATGTACGGACTGCCACATGTCATCTTGCAATTGGACCACATCATGTACGGACTGCCATGTGCCATCCATACATTGCCATGTGTCAAATCCGTACAGGTGCCAACTCAACCTGAAAACATCAAATTTGAGTGATACGTGTCACCTCTTGGTGATGCCACATCAACATGATGACATCACCTATCGTACTGTTGACGTTAGCAGTACAACCTATTGACTTTGACCAGTTGACTTTTTGCTTGTTTAGGAAATCAGTCAAAACGTGATATCTTTCACATACGGTGTCCATTTGTGAAAAAAATTATATGGTCGGAATCAGCACGATGAGTTGGACGCAATGACATTGTTTTCCTTTGATTCTAAGAACGTTGATTTTTAGGCCTTCTTGGATCCATTTTGGATCATGCCTCCCCACTAAGACCTTTTGGTCCTCCAAAAGGGTATTAACCAGTCATCAAGTGCAGGATAGGCCACCCCACTTGTTCTTTGTCTTTGAAATTTGTCCTGTGCACTTGTCTCATCAAGATAAATTGTAAAACAACCATGACAACTGACAACATATTGTTAACCACTTGTACTCTTTCACATCTTACTAAAGCCACTACCATCCTCGTTGAAAACATTAGCAACAATAACATCAAAAATATGACTACAAATGAGCTAATGTGTTTGTAGTACTTGCACAACATTAGCTTATCTTGAAGAAAAGTATGATTGAACTTCCTATCTACAACCATCTCATGTTCATGCTTAACATCAATTGCTTTACTTGGCACAATTATAGGTGTGTTTCTTGCATAAGTTGCCTTCCTTAATTGTTCCATTGTTTGAAGAGATTGATTTGCTTTTAAGTGATGAACATGTACAACATATTCATTGCCTTCTTTGATTAAGTGATATCAATTATGTTCCCTGTAAAAGATTGATTTGCGATCATACAAATAAGGACTGCCTAAGACCATTCCACATTCATTGAGTGGCACCACATCACACGTTACCTCATCCACAAACTTTGATGAAATTGCAAACTTTAAAGTAAATTGCTTTGTTATGTGCAATTTATGATTATTGCTTATCCATTTAACTGAGTAAGGTTTATGATGCATCTTAGTGTTTAATCCCAATTGTTTAACCACTTCTTTTGAAATCAAGTTAGATTGAGATCCACTATCTATCAATGTATCAATATTGGTATGTTTCATTATCACCCTTATGTGAAACAATTTGCATCTAGAATCATATCCATCACCAATTTTACTTGTCAAACCAACTGTTGTGATCTTAGTCTCATCACTTGAATCATATCCCAAGTATGTTGGTCATGTTGTCGCTGCAACTGTTTGCCTCCCTTTCCTCTCTTTGAACCACTTCGATCTCTTCTCGGGATGCAATTTTCAGAAATGGTCATCATCATGCCCTTCTTTCTTGCAATGGTTGCAAGAGAGCTTCTCTTCCCTTCTTGTTGTTGAATTTATTTTCTTGTCATTCCCCTTCCTTTTGTCCTCTTTCCTAGAAGAATATCCCCTAATACTCCAACTCGTGTTTTCCATGCTTCAATGTATGTTTATTGAACATAAACCTCATCAAGATTAGTAGGTCCAAACATAAATACAGTGTTACGAATATGTGTAGGTAAACCTCTTATATACTTCATAAGAGTTTCTTGGGTATGTAATGGAATATTCAACATTAATTCCATCTTATGAAATTCATCTGTGTATTCTTGCACTATTTGTCCCTTTCTTAGTTAAAGTTCTTTCCATTCAAGTAAAGCCTTCTCTTTATAACCCAAAGGATAAAATTGCTTTCTAAGTGCAAAACCAAAATCTTGCCATGATGGAAATACATTACCCACTTGTTGCGTGCCATTTTGTAACTTACTCTACCACCAAATGAGTATTGTGCCTGCAAGATGAAGCGATGCCAACTTGATTTTAGTTGCCTCATCCTTGATTTGTTGCACATTGCAATAAACTTCCATCTGTCTGACCGAGTTATCAAGCCTCTCAGCATTGACTTCACCATCATACATGGGTAATTCAAATTTCACATCAAGCTTAAGTAAAGGCATATCATGTTTATGTTTATGGGAATGTTTTCTTGCGGTGGATTTGGAACTAGTACTTGAAGAAGAAGAAGTTGATGGAGAAGCAAGAGGTGAAGGAGGAGGTTTAGGAGGATCCTCTTCTTCTTCACTTTTGTCTTGTTTAGAAGATTCCCCTTGGAAAGGCCTCTTCCGTTCCAAGTAATCCTCATATAAGACCTTTACCATCTTAGTCATGGCGAATAAAGTTTTTTGTAACTCGATCTCATTCTGAGACATGCCTTCTTCCAATGCCATCTCCTCACTTTGAGAATTCCTCTTTCTCGATCCAATCTTTGGATCCCCTTCTACAAGCTTGCCTTCACCACGACTCATATTTTCCCTGGTAATCACGCAAACTCAAAAACCAACCGTCTACCTGCTCTGATACCACTTGATCTAATATTTATCTTTAAAGACTTGGTTAAGTTTTAAGCATGAGTTCATTTACCAATTAGGAATTGATGAAAGAAGAAGAAATTAATGAGATATTATAGCACCATAATAAGAAATGCATATTAAAATGTAAGCACAAAGAATTAGCAAACCATAACAACAAATTTGTGAACGGAGTTCGACAAGATTGCCTACGTCTCTAGGCCTTTGTCTCACTGAGTGAGGCTTTCTTATTTATATTCAATGCTTCAAAAGTACATCAGAAAAGTGTCAAATAGATTACAAACTGGTCTGGTTGTGTTATGCTCGACCTCAAGAATCCAACACAACTGACAGCACTGAAAACGATTGAGCGTAGCTCCCGGAATTGGCTTGCAAAGTTCCCCTCCTCAATGGCTTCCCTACATAAAAATGGTTTTGGCTTTCAAATTCCTCAACATTTCTCTTATTATGAACCTCCTTAATGCTGCTAAGAATCCTTGGTTTATATATATTTGGAATTGGCATAAATCTCCCAACTTCCTCCCAAGATATGGCCTCAAATCGAGCTCCAGATCTCCCAATAATGGGCAAAAATCCATTAAAATCAACTAAAATCAGCATAAAAATCTTAAGATAAGGTAAAAAACCCAAAATTTAAAATATTACAGGGCATAGCCCCCTGTATTCGGGCTCCAGGTCACATGTGCTCTGCCATGTGGCCATGGGCTAGTAATTGGCACGCTGGCCCCCGGGTCTTGGCTCCTGGTCTTGTGGCTATGGCCAATGTGGCCATGCCCTACACTCCACGTGCCCACATATGGTTGTAGCTCCTGAGTTCGTAGCCCCTGGTCAGTCAGGGCTAGCCCCCGCCAACCGGGGCCTATCCTAAACAATCTGCCACCTGTCAACTTAAAATCAAATGCAATTGTGTGTTGTGACAAGTCCCACAATAGAACGGTCGGTCCGCCCCTTTTCACGAAGTCGTTGGCGCCCATGGAGGTCAAGGGTTCAAAACCCCCAGAAGCCATAACATATTTTTGAACTAGCCAATATTGGCAAAATCCTAAGTGCCACGTGGTGCCCTCTGATTGGGCCACGTGTCACCCTGTGATTGGATCGTACCACATAGTCAACGTACAATCAACGTACAATCAGCATGAACAATCAGTTGTCATGTCACCGTCGTACAACCCAATCACATGTCCAGTCAACTGCCACGTCACTTGTCGTACAACCACGTGTCATGATACATCATCATCCATACTACACAGTCACTCTGCCATGTCAGCATCCGTACAACCCATCTGTCATCCATACTACCACGTGTCAGCCTGCCATTGGGCCACGTCAAGTATGGACTTCCACCTGTCATCCATACAGTGCCACATGTCAAATATGTACAAGTGTCAACTCAGCCCGAAAATGCCAAATTCGAGTGACACATGTCACCTTCTGGTGATGCCACATCAGCATGATGACATCACATGTCGTACTGCTGACGTCAGCAGTATGGCCTATTGACTTTGACCATTTGACTTTTTGCATGTTTGGGAAACCAGTCAAAACGTGATATCTTTCGCATATGACGTCCATTTGTGAAAAAAAAATATATGGCTGGAATTAGCGCGACGAGCCGGACGCAATGGCGTTTTTTTCGTCTGAGTCTGAGAACTTTTATTTTTAGGCCTTCTTGGATCCATTTTGGATCAGATGGGAAAGGAGACCATCATCCACACACTATTTCTAGGCCTGTAATAAGCTGCAAGAAATCAAGCATTACAAGAGGATGTGGTTTTTAATACAATTTCATCTAGTCATCAAGTATAAGAAGGGTAGCATAAATAAGTTGATAGCCAGGATTTCATGGCCACCCACATCTAAGATTACAACTTTGAGAACTCTAATGCACATGGAGCCTTTTACCCATGATGCATACAAAGGGGCATACACAAAAGATGAGGACTTCAAGGAGGTGTTTCAGTAGCTACAAGGACAAATCCATATAGAAGAAGGTGACAAAAAGGATGACTATCATTTCCGTAATGGTTTACTCTACAAGCTCGACAAGATCTGTGTCCCTAAAGGTGAAAGACTGCATCTTATCAAAGGGGCTCACACCTCCAAGGTTGCATGACATTTTGGTGTTGGGAAGATAGTTGCCAATTTACAAAGGTATGTGTGTTGACCCAGAATGCAAGAAGATGTAGCACAATATATTAGAGGATGTATATTTTTTTGTACCAACAAGCCCATTAACAGGAAGCAAGGTATATACCATCCCTTAAAAGTACCCACTCAACCTTGGGAAAGCATTTTCATGGATTTTGTGGGAGGTTTACCAACCACGTGGAAGAAACATGACTATTTATTTGTGGTAGTTGATAGGTTCAAAAAATTGTGCATTCTCATGCCTTGTAAAAAGACCATCAAGGGATAGGAAACAACAAACTTGTTCTTTGAACAAGTCTAGGTGCACTTTGGGATACCAAGGAGAGCATCATCTCAGATGGGGATACCAGAATTCTCAATGCATTTTTGACTACATTGTGGGAGAAGATGGACACTAAGTTGAAGAGGTTTACATAATTCTATCCACAGACAGATGGGCAGATAGAAGTAGTCAACATGACTTTGGTGCAACTTTTGAGGGGTTACAATCAGAAACATCTGAAGACCTAGGATGGAAATTTGATCTATATACAACACTCTTATAACAAAGAAGTCCACACTTCTACTGGTAAGTCACCTTTTGAAACTTGCTTTGGGTATTTTCCACCTTCACCCTTACATGTTGTATATGGACAACAAGGAGAAGTGAGGGAGTACCTCACAGGAGATGTGTTAAATGCATAAAAAATTGTTGAGAAGATCAGGCAAATCCATTTGCAATTACAAGAGACACCGAAGAAGTCACGGGAAAATTATTAGGCTAAACATGACTGGCACATAACAGAAAGAACATTTAGAGCAGGAGACAAAGTATGGTTACAACTAAATAAGGAAAGACTACAGGGTCCTGGTAAGAAGATCAAGGATCTGTGGTATGGTCCTTTTGAGGTATTGGAAAAGGTGGGAGATAATTCCTACAGACTCAGTCTACCCTGATACATCTGCATTTACTCAATAGTGAATTTGGAGAATCTCAAACTCTATGAGCCCTCCATGTTGGATCAGGAGGAGGAGTAGGTCCTACCTTCCATAGAGGATTTAGCACCAGACGCTAAACCAAAGTTGGCAGAGAACACAATTTTGTAGAAACAGTCCAGAACTACAAGATAGGGGCAACATGACCTTTGGCAAGTTGGGTTGAAAGGACAACTTCCATGCAAGGCAAAGTGGTACTCCAGGGAGAAGGTGGAGGAAAATTTTCCTCACCTCTTTCAGTAAAGTTTTTGGGGACCAAAATCCTCCCTAAATAGGGAGATATGATCTAGTTTCGATCATTCTATTATTTGTCATCTATCTCGTTGCCTTTAGAGTGGAAAAAAATTGGAGGAATCATCTTGCAGGACCATTCTAGTGGCAGGTCCCAGTTTGGAAAATTGGGGTCTAAAACCTTCTGGGGCCATTTTGAGGCATCAAGTGAAATTTTGTGGGGTTAAAAATTTCTAAGCATCGCTAGGTCCCTTTGACGCTATTCTACATATTGAGACCTTTCTAACAGTGAAAAAATCGTGTTAACCAAAGCTCGTATGCAAAAGTTATGCCTCCCACAAGTTGACCTATCATGTTGACCTCCATGGTACAAGAGGATGTCACATCAACCCCTGTTACTCACGCATATGGGGCTAGCCACATATGTCATTTCAAGAATATTCTAGAAGGTCCAAAACCCTATAACAATTTAGGGTTGAGAAAGTCAAGAACCTACTCCTAGATGGCTATCGAGCTATGTTAAATACCAGACCAGTAGGAGGAGAAGGGGTTCCATTCTTTTGTATTGTATCTTGTTCCATAGCTGAGCATAACATCTGAGAGTGGTATTATATGAGCATAACAGAGGAGGAGAGATTATGTAGCAGCCATACAAGCCACATGTCAAAGGCAACTCCTCAGAGAGTGCATATTTCTTTGTACTTGCATCATTTCTATACCATAGAAAAGAGAGCAGAGCAACCTCACCTTCTAGTTGGGTTTTCTCCTGTATTGGGTCTCCCAAGTCATATCTTGTGTTTATTTTTGGGTGGTGTGAATGCATTTTATTGTTCTCTATTTCTTTCATTTTATCTATTTTATTAGTAAATAAATATTCTGGAGATCTAAAGGAAAATCAACCTTAATAGTAAGATTTCATTGTTTTATTAGATCTGTTGTGATGAACTATTCCAGTGGAATATCCATGATAGTTTATAGATCAGTAACCCATTTTTTTTACTCTTCTAAAGATAATTGTTTCTCCAAGAAGTACTTCAAACTATGATGACATGTTTTTACTTTGAAGTGTCTTCCTATTAGGTAAGGGTGCCATTTATTAAATACATCTAGTATGGCCAACATTTATTTTTCATAGATGGGTTTGAGTAAGTTTTTTACTTTAAGTTGGATACTTTCAAAGGCAATGGGCCTTCCTTCTTGCATTAAAATTGCACTAATGTCATTTCCCAAGGCATCACACTCCATAATAAAGGTTTTTGTGAAGTCAGGTGTGGCCAGGACAAGAGTTGTACACATAGCCTCCTTAAGTTTTTAAAAATCTTTGGTTCATCCTTGAGTCCAAGGAAATGCTTCCTTCTTTAATAATAATGTTAGAGGTGTTGTTATTTTACCATAGTTCTTGACAAAATTGTAATTATATCATGTCAATCCTAAGAATACTCTAAGTTTCTTCGAGGTTTTGGGAATTGGCCATTCCCTCATAGCTTTAATTTTGTTAGGGTCCACTTTGACACCTTCCTGAGATACAGTATGACCCAAATATTCCACTTCTTAAACCCCAAAGGCACACTTGGAAGGCTTTGCATAAATTCGTTGCTCTTCTAATGGTTGTAATACCCTGTCAACATGATGTACATGCTCTTCCCAAGATTTGTTATAGATTAGTATGTCATCAAAAAAATACTAACACAATTTTTCTACGGAAGGGTTTGAAAATATGATTCATCAAGCTTTGAAATGTTGAAGGTGCATTAGTAATTCCAAATGGCATAACCAAAAACTCATAATGACTTTCTTCTGGTCTAAAGATTGTTTTGGGAATGTCTTCCTACCTCATTCGGATTTGATGATATGCCAAATGAAGATCCAAATTAGTAAAAAAAATTACTCCATGTAATTCATCTAATAATCCATCAATGACAAGAATAGGAAACTTATGTTTGATGGTCATTTTGTTAAGTTGTCTATAATTTAGACACATACGCCATGAACCATCCTTTTTCATAACCATCACTACTGGTGAAGAGAAAGCACTTTGGCTAGTTTGAGTGATGTCGACCTATAACATTTCTTGGATCATATGCTCAATCTCACTCTTTTGCGCATATAGATACACGTAAGGCCTAATGTTAGGTGGTACACTTCTTGGTTGCAAATGAATATCATGGTCATGATCCCGAGTAGGTGGAAGACCCTTAGCCATCTCTCCAAATACCTTGGAATGACTGTTGATAACTATTTGGAGATCCACTTGAGTAGAGGATATAGATGTTTGAACATTTAGTGAGCACAGTTGTGCAATTATACCATGGTGTCCCTTTTTGAGTAATTTTGTCATGCTATTAGAGCTTATCACTTTCGAAGGTTTATGTTGGCTTTTCTACTCTTCTACTTAGGATACCTTACTGTCATATATTGAGCCCGGTTCAGATTTAATAAGCTCCCAACAAAAGCCCTCTAAAACTATCAGCCCCTCTGGTAGACCAGAAGGAAACACAACACATAGGGCGTATTGTGCAGTCTCACCCGAGATAGCTCTATGGGTGGTTGCAATACTCAGATGTTCACAGCCTGGGAATGAGTGGAGATCTGCGGTTGTATCTTGCAATATTTATTTATCCAGTCTAACCTCTGATTATAGCAGTCATTTTATTCATGCATGTGAAATATCATATCTAACTAGTTAATTCATTTATCTAACATTCACTGCTTAACAACAATAAAGACGTATACATTCATTCACACAACACATGTGTTACCATGGTTCACCCCCTCCTGGGATACATCCACAAATATCTCGCTCTCAATCTCTTTATTATGGCTCAGTAATATGTCACGTCGTGCAGGTTTACAATCTTAGATCTTACTCTCTTCAACAGGCTCCTCGATCCCTATGAGGCCGACTAGATCTCACCAGGATCCTCAGCGTGCGATCTAACCCTTGGGATCGAGTCACTCACTGCTTCCTTAGCTCACCAGCTTACTGAGTAGGAAAGTTCTTACAACTCTCTGCCATTCGTTCTCTGTTCTTGTCCTCTATGTCTTTTCTCTTCCTTGTTATCTCTCTCGGTTTGTCTCCTTCTTTCTCTAAGTACTACCTATTTATACTCTTGGTTCATCAACCATTATAATACATTACAAAAACCCTAACCCTAGTGTCGTTAGGTCTTCCTTG
The DNA here is from genome assembly GCA_009831015.1 of Picea engelmannii. Taxonomy (NCBI): domain Eukaryota; kingdom Viridiplantae; phylum Streptophyta; class Pinopsida; order Pinales; family Pinaceae; genus Picea; species Picea engelmannii. The sequence goes on along the minus strand of ML787693.1, from coordinate 300,585 downwards.
CATGTGCATCTCACCTGCTTCCTTTACACATGTTGCTTTTCCTTCTAGCTGTCCTTTCCTCCTCTCATGCTTCTCTTCCCAAAAATAGCCTTTTCTCATAACTAGGTATGCATCCAACAAGCCCCCAACACTGACATGTGGCTCGTTTCGAGCCACCTAAACTTTGTGTGCTTCTTCAACAACTCCTATGAGAGTCTAGAACTTCTTTGTGAGTTCCCTTGTTTGTGTTTGAGCCTGCGTGGTCTTTTCTTTGAGCGCATCCAATACTTGCATTGTAATCTCCTCATTGATCATCTCTGTGCACTCTGCCTGAATTTGTGTCATGTTCTTCTTTGCCTTGTATGCCTGTGTAATGACCTTTGTTGATAGCTCTTGGAGAGGTTCCATTTGAGCTTGTTGATCCTTCTTCTGTGTCTACGTGACTATGAGCTTTGCTTGCAACTTCTTCATATCTTGTACTCCTTTGAGGCGCTCAGTGATTTTCATCGTCTTCTGCCTCTGCTTGAGGTCCCACTATTGGACCTATTGATCCTCCTCCATCTTTGTCCATAGTTGTGCTGCTCTATCAAACATGTCGACAGCTACACTGACTTGTCATTCCATTTCCTCCATCTGCCATGTTGCTTCTTGCTTCCTTTGCTCCTTCACCTCTGGGGGAGTGGAAGGGATGAGTTGTTCCCGAAGGTCTCAATCTCATGCCTGTATTGATCAATTGTTTACACAATCTGATCAATTTTCTATGTCGTCGTGGGATCTATTATTTGCGCGTTCTTTGGAATTTTGTCATAGGCTACAGCTAATCCCTGCTCGGGCCTATCTGCATGATCTTTCTCGTCTTTGGTCTCGAGCTTGACCTGCTCGAGCACCAACTCCAAATCTTCTCTATTGTCCTTCGTGTGTTGCAGTTCTGCTGCATATGTGCATGCACACGACTTTACCTCATGCACGATGTTGAATTGTAGTTTATATAACACCTTGGTTGGTATCCACCCCATTACCAACTATATTTGTGCTAGATATTTCAAGGGTGTCTAGCCCACAATCTCATCCATGCGCAACATGCTGGGTGTAATGTGAAAATTTGAGCTCGCCTATGCTATCGTCTGGATCATATCCTGCTCGCTCGGCACAACCTTGGCTCCTGCTTGTGATGTTGCAGGAACTGACTCTATTCCTCTGCCCATCCTCTGTGTTTCTCTGATCTACTCTAGGAGTTGCCTCTTGTTGGCTAGCTTGTCCTAGCTCTGGTCCCTTTGGTGTTGGGAATCCTCAAAGTCCTCAATTGCTTGGTCGTAGACTTTTTCATCCATGAGGTCTGCATCATCCTTGGTGATTGTATATTCCGATGGAATTTTGTGCGCCTTAGCTTTCTTGCGTGCACCCCTAGTGTGTATGATCATCCTCTTGGTCTGGCCTTGTTCCTATTGGGTAGCACTTGATGCAGTCCCCTATGTTGTCTCAGTCTCTTTTCATATTCTTGCAGAGCCTGGGTGTTGTCCTTCTTCCTCGCCTGGGTACCTTTCTTTGGCGCACCCCCTTTCTTCTGTTGAGTCAGCTTCTGCCCTGGCTTTAGCTTCTTAGGCATCGTTTTGTCTCCTGCATGTGTCTGTTCTTGCCCTGCATCACCCCCATTATCCATGGACATCTCTTGATTCAGAACTGGGACTTTCCAGTCATCTTGTCAATCCTTGATGGCCATCTCTACGTCCTCTTCCTTAACGCAATATCGCAGTTGTAGCCATTCCTTCTTGAGATCCTTTCATGCTTGGATCCATACTGCATGCCTGTTTGCTTTAAAGTTGGTTATGCCTCGATATTGCATGACTACTTCTGGCATAATCCGCCAAGTGTTGGCAATTCTTTCCTGTAGGTCGTTGTAATACCCTACGAACAAGCCTGCATTTGCACTTTTGTTTTTGAGGTTTGAAGTGCTCCCCAGTGATAGGTATCACTTTGTGCGGCAACAAGTGGATCGCTCGCAAAAGTATGTATATTTGGGCTCCCTCCATTCGACCAAGCTGATCAGGATGAGTAGCCAAGAGTAGTGAAACTTTGTCCCTAGGTCCTGCGCATCCTTGCAGTCTTCAAGGAACAAATTTAACAAGTACATGCGCCAGCTAAGTATAGTGCCCTTTGCACACTGTGCTGTAGCTGCGACGACCCCGACAGGGACTTCCTCCTTGCAACACTTCCTGAGAAACTTGCACGCCACGATTTTGGTGGCCAACCTTGTTGTTGCGTCACTGATGTGCTTAATGATGATTCCTCGCGACCCTCTTTCTATGCCATACATCTTCTTCATTTCCTTGGCCAATGCCTTTGCCTTTGTTTTTTCATCAAGGAACTGCGCAGGGATCTCCCCCCGAGATGGAAACCCTGTAATAAATGCAATGAGATCTACGTCTATCGACACAGGCTCCTCCACCCATAGGTATCCTTCGTGGGTAACTGCCATCATTTTCTTGACACATTTGTTTACGTCGTGACCCCTTCCAAAGTGTGGGATATCCAATAGGCTTAAAATCCCGATGTTGGCCAGCCCAATTGCCCACTATTTCGGTTGGACGATTAGCTCGTCGAAGGGTCCTATACCCACGGTATCCAAGTAAACTTTCTTTGCAAACTCAGGAAACTTGTCCATGTTGATCACATTGTGATCTGAGTACCGTAGTTTTTCCACGCAGCTTAACAGATTAGACGTGATACGCACCCCTTCTAGAATGCGCGGTAAGACTATGATTGTTGTGGCCTACCTACGCGGTGACCTTGCTAATGGATGCTTGCCCTTCCGTTGTGGTGGCTGACTCAAGGTTCCAGCCTCCATTGTTCTCTCCTTTGTATACGCCTTTGTCTGGTCGGTGACATCTTCTACTATGCCCTCCTGTTGTTGCTCCGACGCTACTATGTGTGACCTTTCTAGCGCGACCTCTTCTGTCTGGTTCAGGACCGTCCCATTAACCCTCGGGGATTTATCAGGGTTTTCAAGGTGTAAAGGATTGCCTATGTCCTTGGCCTGCTGGCTCTATCCCACTTCCAACATATCAACATCCATGCCCACTGTTTTTGTTTGTTGGGTTTCCTCCACCACTGGTGTGGGGCTCACTGGTTCCATATTGGCCGAAGGGATTTCGTCCAAGTTGACGAATTTCAGAGTCTGTGGTGGTTCTTGTTCACTTCCCTGTGGCTATTGAGGTGCTCTAAGGTTGCTTCGAGGTCTTATGCAGGCCTGGCTCGATGCACCTAAATTGGGTGGTGCCATGGTGGTAAAAATGGTTTTCGCCAAGCTAGTTCATTCTATAACTCTTGCAACCTTCCTCTCTGCTCTGTATACTCTGTCGCTATGTGCTTTTCTTAATTTCACAATAACCCTTATGATACCCTCATGCTTACCTTATATAGGAATCGTGTGAAACTTTTTGGAGAAGTTCCCCAACTTTTGTTTTGAATGAACTGGCGCTTCTCGTGTATTTTCCATTGAATTCCCTTAATGTCACCAGTTGGCGCAATTAATGTGATGTCCTGTCAATCATTCTTGACATTAATTTTTTATAGATGTCATCAGTTGGTACCCATTTTTCATACCCGCCATTTCCACAATTTCTGCCTTTTTCTGACTGTTGGTCCTTTCTCCGATGCGCTAACGTTTATGAGTGCACGTGATGTTGTTTGTCAAGTACAGGTGGACATTTTCTTCTCTTCGTGGTGCATCGCCTTTCATTGGTTGTTGTCTTTTGATGTCTGGCATGGTAACCCCTTTGTTGCTGCGCACAGTCCTTTGTTTTTTTAAGTGCTAGGAGGTCGACTATCCCTATGCAGCTTCAATCGAATTCCATTTATCATTCCTCTGAGTTATGTTCCTCCTAAATCCTTCAACTATACAACCCCCCATCTGTGATATTGTTTACTTCATATGGTCCTAACCAATGCATTTTGAGTTTTCATGGATGTTGAAGAGATTTACTGTCGTACACCAAGACTAGGTCTCCCTCCTTGAAATTTTTCCTCTTGATATGTCTATCATGTCAAGTTTTCTCCCTTGCTTTCTGTACCTCTTGGTGAAACCCTGATAGGATCCTATCTTCTTCCATGATCAATAGCTAACTTAGCCTTTCTTGTACTGCACCTCGCTCTTTCATGTTTGTAATTGTTGCTACATGCAGACTAGGTACCAAAAACTCTAATGGCACCATTGCTTCTTGTCCATACACCAATCTGAATGGTGTCTGGCCTGTCAATTTTTTGTATGTGTTCCTGTATGCCCACAGTAATGCTGGTATCTTCAAGTCCCAATCGTCCCTATTAACATTGCAAATATCTGTCAGTGCATTTTTTAGGATCTTATTAAAGGATTTCACAGTTCCATTTGCTTGAGGATGATATGGTGTACTCTTTTGATGATAAACTTCAAACTCCTCAGTCATAGCCTTAATAGTGTTGTTAATGAAGTGAGTGCCTTGGTCACTCATCAAAATCCTAGGGCATCAAAATCTAGTGATCACTTGCTCAAACAAGAAGTGTGTTGTTGTCTCTGTGTTGCAATATTTTACTGGTGTTGCTTATGCCCATCTTGTTAAGTATTATGTCGCAGTAATGATATATCTCGCTCCTGACCTTTTTGTTGGTGGGTTAATTCGTCCCACAAAATCTATTACCCATTGGTCTAATGCCTCCAAGGTTACTTGTGGTCTCAGGGGCATCTCATTCTGTCTATTTGGTTTACCAACCCTCTAACATACATCATGTCTCTAGTAGTAGTCCTTTGCGTCTCTATGAACAATCGGCCACCATAGTCCTACGCGCAATATTTTCTGCACGGTAGCTTTTCCTACATAATTTCCTCCTACTATTCCCTCATGGGCTTCTGCTAGAATCCTAGGTCTTTCATGTTCTAGCACACATCTTCTCAAGATGTTGTATGCACCCATATTATATAAGTGTCATGCAATCAATTGATAGTCTGCAACCCTGACTACCAGATTTTTACTATGCACGATGTTGAATTCTTCTGACGCAATCCATGTACTCAAGTATTAAATGATGTCTGCAAAATACTCATCAACTACTTGGACTGAAAATAAATGTGCATCGAGAAAGTTGTCCTTGATTTTCGTAGGCTCCTCTCCATTAGTGATCCTTGACAAGTGATCATGTCCTGCATTCAACTTCCCTAGTTTGACTATCACTTCTAATTCAAATTCCTGGAACAACAATAACCATCTACAAATTATTCCCCCCAACATTGGCTTGTTGACGAGGTATTTGAGAGTTGAATGGTCTATAAACATCTTGAAATGTTTTCCTAATAAGTAATGTCTCAACTTCTGAAGCGCATAGACCATATCTAAGCCTTCTCTCTCTGTGGTATTGTAATTTTGCTCTGATTCTGACAGTGTTTTGCTAGAAAATGTTATAGGATGGTCTAATTATTCTGCTCCTGGTTGTGCTAGAATAGATCCAAGTGCTATGGCTTATGAATCTGCATGCACATAGAATATATTTTCCAAATCTGGGAATACTAGTATTACTGTGGTTACCATCTTCTCTTTCAGGGTGTCCAATCCTCAATGATAGTCCTCATTCCACTGAAACTTGTTGTCTTTTCTCAACAATTTCTCCATTGGCACAGTGATCTGTGCATATCCTTTTATAAATTTTCTGCAGTATCCTGTGTGTCCCAATGTTTCTCTTAACTGACGTACTAATTTTGGTGGTGGTAGATTAACAATTACTACAATCTTGGCAGAATCTACTAGCAAGCCTTGTTTACATACTATATGGCCCAATAGTATCCCAAAGGGTGTTCCGAAGATGCACTTCTTGTGTTTAACGATATTTGACACTGCCTGCATCTTTCTAACATCATCCTCAACACATCTACATGGTACTTCAACATATTGTTGACTATCCAATCGTCCAGATATACCTCTAAAAACTGGTGGATGAATTCTTTGAATGCAACTATAACTACTCTGGAAAATATTCTTCGTGCATTCTTCAGTCCAAATGACATGACTATGTACTGGTAGGATCCCCATTTTTTGGCAAAATTGGTATTGTACCTATCTTCTGGGGCTATCTTGTTTTGATCATAACCTGAGAATCTGTCGGTGAATGAGTAAGTTGTTTGTCCTCCTACGTTCTCCAACACCTCATCTATGAAAAGAGTAGGTAACGGGTCATGTAGGCATGCATAATTCAACTTCCTCAAGTCAACACATATCATTATCCCTCCCTGCTTTTCTCCTGACTACCATAGGGCTTACCCATTCAGATTCCTCTACAGGTTCTATGATTCCAACCTCCAATATCTTGTCAATTTATGCCTTCACTTTTTGTTTATATATTGTGTTTAGTCTATAGGGTCTTTCTCTTATTGGTCTTGCCTCATATCTGTGAGGTATCTTCATTTCACCTAGCTCTCCTTCTATGCCTTTCATTTATGTGAATTTCGTTGGGAACAGGTTGTTGTACTCGCGCAGTAACTATGTTATGCTCTCCTCTGTTTTCTCATCCAAGTAGTCTCCAATGCTGGCCATTTTGGGATTCTCAATTGTCCCAATGTTGAATTTCTTCACCTTGATCGGCACAACAAATACTTTTGATTCCAAAGGTGGACCTTCCACTTCTCTTTCATCTTCAACTTTCACAATCTGAATGTTTCACGGGTCATCTTCATCTGGTGCTTCTTCCTGCACATGGTAGCATGACCATAGTTCTTTTACTGTCTATCTATTCTGTTGTTGTTCTTCTGAAATGAGTTCAACTTCTAGTTCTTTAATGAATATCACCCCTCTAATTCGTTTAAGTGATAATTTGATCCAGGTGGATATCGGTGGCCACCCACCTTTTCCAACTCACTTAAAACAGCTTTTTGTCAATTTTGGCAATTTACTATTTTTAGTAGTTTTTAACTTATGGGGCCATTTTGAGGGCATAAATGAAGGTTTTTAGGGATTGAGCTTCTCAATGATAGTCGAAGGCTCTGATTGATCCCCCAAAATGAATCTCCTCAATGATACCTTTCCAATGAGCTCTTGTGCGCCCCAAACAAAGATCGTATGCCAAAGTTACGCCCCGAGAAGTTGATACACCAAACTACCCAAAATGGGGTTCACAAAACTGTTGGCTTTTCATCTTCCAAGGTTGGATTTTCTTTATAATAAAAATGCCTTTGGAGCCTCATTGTAAAATCATCTTCTCACGGATGCGAGTAGTTTTCACATCTCTTCTCAGAGATATGCTGCCACCATTCTAGCGAGTCTTTCACTCTATATTTTTTTACAGTCTTTGTACATTTTTGCTCATTAATAGAAAATTGTGTATTATTGTATCTATGTGTTTATGGTTGCATCTCTAATTCATTTTTGTTATATTATTGGATATCCGAGATATCTCTATACATTTATTTATTATATCTCCACTCTCATTTCGTGCCGAAAATAATTCGGATCAGTGGTATTAGAGCAGGCTGCTCTTGATCAATTTTTTTCTTAGTGCATGTCCCCGACAAGGTCTGAGTATATCAAGTTGGGTCTCGAGTTTGTCTCTCTTGAAGACAATCGCTCTAGCACGTCCAAGAAACCCTCCATGGTGGAAGAAAAGAAAAATGACGGAGCATACGATTCTATCAATCTGTTGCTTGAGCAAGCTCTCACACGACAAAGGGACGAAATGATAGAGAATTTTTCCCACATCCTTCAATGCCTGCCGATAGCAACAGGCGCATATTCATTAAACAACCACTTTGGAAGCACTTCTCCTTTCAAGGTACATGTTAATTTTGATATTCTCATATTTGAAGGTTAGATAGATGCGGATGCCCTAGACAAATGGTTAAATATGCTAGAAGGTTATTTCTCTGTTCACCATTTTTCTGACAGGGAAAAGATCACCTTCACACTCCTTAAATATCTCCCCCATGTCAAACATTGGTGGGAAACTTACTGGGAGAAAAGTTCCATAGAGGAGTCTGGAATATATGGGGTCGATCCCACTTGGGATTTTTTTGTGGACATAGTAAAGGAACAGTATTACCCTATTGGAAACTATGAGGACCTGTATATGAGATGGACCACAGTGCGACAAGAGAGGGGCCAAGAAGTTCCAGAGTTCACTGATACCTTCCATACCTTGTGCACCAAGTTGGGTATCAAAGAATCCGAATGACATTTGGTTCTGAAATACCGTGGGGCTCTACACAGATACATCCAAACTGAAATGGATTTTCTGGACATCTCATCACTCGATACTGCTTATCGGTATGTTGTTAAAATCAAGTAGAAATTTAAGCACCAAAACAAATGGGAGTTCAGGTCTACAAATCCGCAATAACCAAAGTATGATAAAGATGGCCCTAACAAACAGTCTCCCAAAAACCAGTACAAGCCACAGGAAAAGAAGGGTCATGAGAAGACAAAGAAGGACACCGGAAAATGGTGCAATTTCCACAAAATCCCCTGGCACAACACCGATGAATGTCGCTCAAAAAAGTCATTAGTGGCCAATATCAAAGACAAGGAGTCGAACCTTGATTCGAAATCTGATTCTGAAAATACTAATAAAAGACATATCATTGACACAGACCCCACTGCTATTGTCGCGGCCGCAGCAATTCAATCAGAAGAACCAATAGATCTAGAAGAGGGGGAGCACCTTTTTCATTCACAGATGTGGGTGAAGGGGACCCCACTACATTTTATTGTTGATAGCAGAAGCCATAAGAACCTCATCTCTGCAGAGGTCGTCAAATAGTTGGGATTGTCAACAACACCACACCCGCAGCCATACAACACCAGGTGGTTTCGCCAGGGATGAGATCTTCTTGTCAACCATCAGTGTCGATTGTCATACAGCATCCAGCCCTTCAATGATGAGGTATTATGTGATGTTGCCCCACTGGATGTATGTGATGTTCTCTTGGGAAAGCCATATATGTGGAAACACCATGATGTTTATAAGTCTCAACCCCACAGTGTCATTGTTTTTCTAGGGGGTCATCTCTATAGAATACCAAAGGTAGTTATGACTACTGTTCCACCTAAACAGTGCCACAAGGTATTATCTCATACTACAAAATTTAGCTTTTTCACACTCTGTTCAAAAGGTGAACAAAAGGATATTGCAACCACTACAGCCTTGGCCCAAGCACTTTCTATCCAGCAGAAACCGGTCGACAAGACTGCAACAAAGTGCAAAGATTCCTTCTGCACACAAACATCTCATGTAGCCAGACTGGTTAAAAAGGTCCAACCCTTCCAGCTATGGGTTCATGAAAACCTTCAAAAATCTAAGCAACGCAACTTCTCCAACAAGGCAAGCAGCATATCAAGATGCAGATTAAGAAAACTCTTTTCCCTCTCCCCCAGGCACTCAACACAATGGAGACCATTGATTCCTAAGGAGGGAGGATTGATCCAGGTGGATATTGGTGGCCACCCACCTTTTCCAACTTGCTCAAAACAACTTTTTGTCAATTTTGGCAATTTACTATTTTTAGTAGTTTTTAACTTCTGGGGCCATTTTGAGGGCCTAAATGAAGGTTTTTTAGGATCTGCCTTCCCAATGTTAGTTGAAGGCTTTGATTGAGCCCCCAAAATGAATCTCCTCGAAGATACCTTTCCAATGAGCTATTGTGCACCCCAAACAAAGATTGTATGCCAAAGTTACGCCCCCAGGAAGTTGATACACCAAACTACCCAAAACGGGGTCTACAAAACTATTGGCTTTTCATCTTCTAGAGTTAGGGTTTTGAATTTTCTTTATAATAAAAAGGCATTTGGAGCTTCATTGTAAAATCATCTTCTCATGGATGCGAGTAGCCGTCACATCTCTTCTTAGAGATTAGCTGCCACCATTCTAGCGAGTCTTTCACTCTGTATTTTTTGTTGTCTTTGTACATTTTCGCTCATTAATAGAAAATTGTGTATTATTGTATCTCTGTGTTTATGGTTGCATATATGATGCATTTTTGTTATATTATTGGATATCTAAGATATCTCTGTACATTTATTTATTATATCTCCACTCTCATTTCATGCCAAAAATAATCTGGATCATGAGTATATGTTGGGGTTCTCATGCTCAAATGAGAAAGTGACTGTAAAGTTCTGTTGTAATACTGTCCAGTTTGTAGTTCCTCTGTGCAATTCCTGGTCTGTATACCAGTTTGTTGGAATCCCTTCTAATGTGTGAACAAAATGATGAGACCATTCCTCTGGTGGTGTCATCCTCCATAGCGCTTTGCACTTCTCCAAGTGTTTTGTTGGTGTCCCTTGTCCTTGATATTTTTGTAGTTGGTTGCTTGCATGTTCTGCGCCAAACCTGATACGTAGTAACCACTTACATTGGTACCAATCCTTAATTGTTTCTTTGTGCACACCCCTCCATCTTGTAGGTGTTGCCTTGAGTGTTATATCCAGGGCTAAAAGCCTATGATTTCCTAACACTTCATCTTTGTATCGTGTTAAGAATGATTCTAAGTCATTCACCCCATGGAAGTTGGGAGGTTCCCTTATCTCCGTACCTACCCATTTTACTGCGTGGTCTATTCTTGCGCATCTTCTTGTGGAGACTTCGTGTAACCTCTGTTGTCAATTCTCTAAGCCCGTATCTGAGTCGAACGCACATGAGGTGATGCTTATCCAACTAAGTACCCCATCTTAGGTTGGGTTCACAAAATCTTCTTCTCACGCAATTGTTCTGTACAACTGGTTAATTTCCTCCAGTTCCTAGCAAGTAGGTTCTACACACCTTTCCCCTTCTAATGGATCCAATGGCAAAATGACTATGTATTCTCCTGACTCAAATTTCATCTTCCTCGTCTTTAAGTTGATTATGGCCTGATTGTCAAATGCCCAATCAAGGTTTAGAAATGTTGTATAAGGTGTTGTGCCATCCACTATCTATATTACTTCAAAATTGGATTTAGTGCGCACTCCATCCAGATCTATTGTCACCCCTTTTAGTCTTCCAATTGGTAGAACTTTGTGTTGATTTGCTAGTTTCAGCTGAACAGGTGAATATCCTATTGTGGGTTCTCCCATACATTGCCATGTCTTCTTGGGTAACACATTTACTTCAGATCCTAAATCCAATATAATATCTCCCTTGTTAAAATCTCGAATGTTGGCGTTTAGTCTGAATTCTCTGCTTGTTCTCCTCCTTGTATGTAGATGATTAACTGTTTTTTGTTCTAGCTTTCCTTATGACTCTATGCTACATCTTTCTAGCATGTTTTGTAATACTTTAACAGAGGATGGATCGTTTAGTAGTTTAACACATGATTGTAAAAACCCTTAATCGTACTTTCTTGTCCCAGGGGCTGTGCTTCTTTGGTGTGATCTAGAGATGGAGGCATCTCATATGCTAGTACTTCCTTATCATATTGCGCAGTTGATGTTGATGCAATGTCTAGCTTCGTGAATTCTTGTCTAGCCTGCTTGAATATTTCCTTTTCGTTATGTGCATCAAACTACTTCTTAGGTTCAACATTCTTCTTCACCCATTGGTGTTGTGTTGGATCTTGTCTTACTACATCGTTTCCTGTCTTAGCTCCTCCTCACGTAATTATGTTGATATTTCTTCCATCCTCCCTTGCTTCCACCGAAATCCATTAAACATTTTGATTGTTCTGATTTCTCTTTTCCTAGATCTTCCCCAATAGTGTAGGACATTCTTTCATGTCATGATCTGATGCATGAAAATACATACACATCACAAGTGGAAGTGGACATTCTCTTGCATAGTGTCCTAGTTGTTGATATTTGTGGCATACCACTGGTCCTTTGCCTCTTCCAAATCATCCGCTTCATCTTCCTCTGTAGTCAGCTCGATCTCCTCGTGGTGCATTATACTGAGGCGTCTGGTTATACTGTGCGGGATTCTAGTGTGGTTGTGTGGGATTCTAGTGTGGTTGCGCGGTATTGTACTGCGACTGCACAATGTTATATTGTTGTTGCGTAGTGTTATATTGTTGTTGTGCAGTGTTATATGGGGTTGGTACTTGGTTAAATTATGGTGCGGCTTGCCCGGTCATCATTTATGCCTACACCCTGTAAGCATCTGATCTTCTTTCCCTCATCAGGTCCATGGTCCTGCAATCTTTGTCATCATGGCCTACTAATTTGAAAAAGTTGCAATATGAGCTCTTAGGTACTGTATGGTACTTATGCATCATTGGGTAGTGATATCGATCATGCCCCTATTTCTTACAGATCTCACACCATATTTCTCTTGTTGACAACGGGTTTGGTATTCCTGTTGCCATGTACTGCGTGAATGTTGAACATTTGTTCTTATGGTGTCCTTCTATCCTACATGTGGTACACCAAATGACTTCTCTTTTGTCCTTACCTTTGTTCTGGTTGAGCTGGAATGTTAAGTTCTTCAGATCCTCCTTCAACTCCTCTATGGCTGGATTTATCCTCTGATATTGATTCTCTTCTAGTTGTAGGGATACCTATAGAGCCTCTGCCTGTGTCTGAAACTTCTGTTGTCGCAAAGGGTATTTCAAGTGTGGTAGCAGTGAATTGATGAACATATGCCTATGTTGCATATCTGTCATGACATACTTTATCTTTCCCTTCAATCATTTGAATCTCTGGTCAATCTCCCATACAAACTCTCCTGGTTTCTGTCTAATCTCTATCATCTCATTCATGTATTGATCCTCTAAACTAAGCTTATGGAATTCATTTATCGGTAGCTTCTTGATATCTCCAATCGTTCTGGTTGTTCCTGACGGACTGTTTGCAACTAAACTCATGTACCAATCCAATGCACGATCTTTAGTGTGATAGCTAACTGCACAAGTTTAGTGTCCTCATTTATGATTTGATTCGCTTCCAAGATCTTTTCACAAATGAACAAGTGCTTCTCAGGGTCCTCTAACACCTCTCCTTTGAATTCTGGTAACCTGATGGTGGGATCATGTCCTGCCATCCTGAATGTTGAACTATTACCTCCGCGCGGTGTAGATGCTTGACTAATGCTTCCTGAACTGGCTCCCCCAGTTGTTTTTCCTTGTGTAGATGTACTTCATGATGTCTTCATTCTCCTGAAATTTGGTTGTCTAAATGGTGGTGTTCTTCTTGGTGTATTAGTCTCACATGGTTTTATGGGTTCCACACTGACACTGATATGGATAGGAGTGTTGTCTTATATTCTTTCTCTTGGACCTCTCGTCTTCCTCTCATATGTCATGCACAATATTTCCTCAATCTTCTCCACAGCTCGGAGATCCTCTACCTCTTCTTCATCAATTGCCAAGCCCTCCCTCGCAGTTACGACTCTCTTCTTGGTGTTCACCTTATATTGGTAGGGTACTCCACTGCGCGTTCTTCCAGTTGTTGCAATGATCCACTTGATTTGGTATTCATCCATCATAATTGGGTCCAAGGCCTCCTACTTCTTTCCTTTATCCTTTTCTCCTTCCATTTCTCCTTCTACTGTCAGTGCTTCCCCCCTTCCCCCATGCACGCAGGGAAGTTTAGTTGTTTGATGCCATTGTCATTACACATTTTTTATATAGTAATATCTTAATAGAAGTATATAACGATCTGATATACCTACCTTGAGGTCCCTTCAAGAACTCTTGTTTTTCCACACTGTAAGACTTCGTTGTATCTACTGCGAATTCTGTGAAAAATCCAGCAACAATGTTGTCTAACCAAAAATCTACTACACGCGTAAACTTATTATCAACTCATTGTAACTGCACGATCTCTACATGATTCCACTCTAGTTGTCTGATCCGATTTGTAGGATGGTTGTCTTTCAACCTTTTTATCCACACATGCAACATATGCGGGAAATCACAGAAAAATACTTCATGCAAGTCGTTGAATACATACTTGTCCAGATATTTGTGCGGTGTCAACTTTGGGTTTTTGTTATCTTTTTGTGCAAAGTCCAGCTCCTTTGTTTTCAACCAACTCTCTATCTCTGCCTTCGTTGGATTCCACGGTCTCAACATCCCCTTTTAGATTCTCATTCTCTCAATGTATTGTCTTCCGGTCTACCATTCTTTTGGCGCGTCTTTCACAAATCTCATATACTCAATCCCATCTTGTTCCAACCAACCGACAACAGAACCATTTGTTGGCTTCTCTACTCTTCTACTTAGGATACCTTACTATCATAAATTGACCCTGGTTAAGATTTAATAATCTCTGAACAAAATCCCTCTAAAATTATCGGCCCCTCTGGTATACCAGAAGGTAATACAACACATAGGGCGTACTACGCAGTCTCACCCAAGATAACTCTATGGGTGGTTGTAATACTCAGGTGTTCCCAGCCTGGGAATGAGTGGAGATCTGCGATTGTATCTTGTAATCCTTATTTATCCAGTCTAACCTTTGATTATAGCAGTCATTCTATTCATGCATGTGAAATATCATATCTAACTAGTTAATTCATTTATCTAACATTCACCACTTAACAACAATAAAGACACATACATTCATTCACACAACACATGTGTTACCATGGTTCACCCCCTCCTGGGCTACGTCCACAAATATCTGGCTCTCAATCTCTTTATTATGGTTCAATAATATGTCACGCCGTGCATGTTTACAATCTTAGATTTTACTCTTCAACAGGCTCCTCGATCTGTGTGAGGCTGACTAGATTGCACCAGGTTCCTCAGCCTGCGATCTAACCCTTAGGATTGAGTCGCTCAATGCTTCCTTAGCTCACCAGATTACTGAGTAGGATAGTTCTTACAACTCTCTGCCATCCGTTCTCTTCTCTTGTCCTCTCTGTCTTTTCTCTTCCTTGCTATCTCTCTCGGTCTGTCTCCTTCTTCCTCTAAGTACTACCTATTTATACTCTTGGCTCATCGACCATTACAATACATTACAAAAACCCTAACCCTAGCATCATTAGGTCTTCCTTACATGCATGCCTCACCTGCTTCCTTTACACATGTTGCTTTTCCTTCCAGCTGTCCTTTCCTCCTCTCATGCTTCTCTTCCCAAAAATAGCCTTTTCTCTTGACTAGGTCTGCATCTAACAATTTCCCTTGGATACCTGTAAGCTCAATTTCCTTTCCTTTTGAGGAAAATATCATGAAAAGATCTTGAAAATTAATGGCCATCGTTCCCAATGATTGTAACCATTGGACCCCTAATATAACATCAACACCACCCTTTTGGATGAAAATCATGGGACTATCTAACAAATACTCCCCCATATTGAGCTTATTACTATGGCACTTCCTTGAACAATTTATGGTACCTCCATATACAATCATTACTTGAAACTTTGGTGTTGGAAATACAAAACAATTTAGTTGGTTTGCTAATTTGTAATTGATGAAGTTATGGGTAGTACCAAAATCAATCAACATTATTACTTTTTTTCTTTTTGATATATCCTTCCATGTTTATGGTTTTTGGAGCATTGGTGTCGACTAGTGCATGATAGGACACCATTGGAGTAGTCTCTTCTAGATCTAGAACGTGTGATGGTTCTTATTCGTGATCTTCTTCCTCTTCACAATCTATGTAGAATAATTTCCTCTCACCGCATTTATGCCCCTTACTATACTTGTTGTCACAAATGAAACATAGTCCCTTTGCTCTTCTTTCATCCATTGGTTGACGTGTCAACCTTGTTGGTTGAGTGAGATTAGGAGAAGGAGCATGTTTCTCTCTATAGTTGTTAGTGACCACTCTTCTAGTAGTCATATTTTTACTTTAAACTTTCCTTGCCATGTTGAAAGCATGCTTTGGGGATTTCGGTTCAAAGAGACGCACTTCGTGTTGGATGCTTTCCTTTAAAGTTCCCATAAAGAGATCTAATAGATTATCCTTTGGAATGTCCTTTACCCCGAGACTTGGTTTTTGGAATTATTGAATGTGTTGTGCAATTGGACCTTTTTGTTGAAGGTTAATCAATTGATTAAAGAATGTATTGCTCTTAATATCCCCGTAATGTGCAATCAGTTCATCCATAAAATGGACCAAGAGACAATAGAATCCCTTTTTCATTCACAAAGCCATTAATACCATACAAATTGGTCATTTTATAAATACAAGGATGTAATAGTTATGTTTTGAAAGGTTGACACTTGGTGTAAATCAAAGAATTGCTCCATTTGGAATATCCATATTATAGGATCTTTACCATTAAACTTCCTCATATCGATCTTTGGAATGAAGTAGTTCCTTGGTGCTAACTTCAAGCCCTAATGATGTGGATATTGGAGTGATGAATGATTCTAAGATTCAATATTTGTGCTTTCCAATTGTGATAAAATACTCCCCACATGTGATTGATTCTCAACACCATTGTTCTCCTTATTTTCATGATTTCCTTGGATCTCCATACCCCTTTTAGGGATTTTTATGAACCAATGTCTTGAGAATGATAACAATTCAATGAATAATACTCCACTTCGAAGGGGAAACCTCCTTTTACAATATACTCAATGTACAAGATGAGATGAGATGAGATGATCCTAAGACTAGGTTATATATATATATATATATATGAGACAAAGGGTACAATTATAATGAAATGGTATAATGAAGGGTTCTAGCCTACATACAAACATAACGCTAGAAATATAATAATTTAATATCTAGGGATTAATAAGGGGTTTTATACTTAACATGGGGCTTTGTCTAGGGATTAACATGCCCCTCCGCTTCAAACAAGTGTTTCCCTCAACACTTGAATAACTATAGGTGTTTTTGCATGAAGAACTCATCTTCCCATGTCGCCTGTTCCACTGGTCGGTTCTTCCATTTGATGAGGTACTCAATAATTGTTCGATTTTGCAAATGCTTATCCTTGTTTCGAGGATTGTTTATGGTTCTAGTATGATTGTCCCTTCTTCATTAATCTCTAGTAAAGTAGTTTGGACTGGGATCTTGTCACCAATTACCTTTTTTAAGCGAGAAACATGGAAGACTGGATGTACACATGAAGATGGAGGCAACTCCAATTTGTAAGCCATACTTCCAATCCTTTGCAACACCTTACAGGGGGCATAATATTTGGGTGATAATTTATTGTCCTTCTTTTGTTGCTTGAGGGACATATGTTTATATGGTTGTATCCTCAAAAACACTCAATCCCCCACTTCAAATTCCCTTTCACTGCAATGTTGATCTGCTTATTGTTTCATCCTATTTTGTGCCATAGCCAAGTTGTCCTTCAATCGTTTGAGAACCTCTTGTCGGTGCCCTATGTGGTCCTCCACTGCCTGAACCTTTATAGTCCCTTTCAATGGAGATGTGATGGATGGAGGATGATATTCATAAAGTTCTAGAAATGGGGACATTTTTTATGAAGTGTGGAAGGATGTGTTGTACCACCATTCTGCCAAGGGAAACCACTTGACCCATTGTGTCTGTTTATCAAATGAAAAGAAACGAAGATATCCTTCTATACATTTATTCATAATCTTAGTTTTTCCATTGAATTGAGGATGGTAGGATGAGATGTGAGTGAATTGAGTACCCAAACAAGAAAATAATCCATTTCAAAAATTTACAATGAAAATTGGATCTCTGTCACTTACAATAATCTTGGGGACTCCATGTAGATTTTGAATTGTTTCCATAAATGTTGTGGCTACTGTAATTGGTTTAAAATGACGAGAAAGTGAGCAAAAATGGGCATACTTTGTTAGTTGATCCATTACTACCATGATGACAATCTTTCCTTCAGATTTGGGTAAACCTGTAATACAATCCATTTAAACTTCTTCCCAACAATGACTTGGTATAGATAATGGTTGTAAGAGACTTGGCGTCTTGATTGTCTCTCCCTTATTCTATTGGAAAACCACACATTTATACATAAACTTTTGAACAATAATTTTAAGACCTTCCCAAAAAAGATTATTCTTGATCCCGTGGTAAATTTTCAAGAACCCTGAATGTCCTCCTATAGGAGAAGTATGAAATTAAAGAATGACCTTCTATTTGAATTGGGAATTCTTACACAAATATAGGTGATCATGATACCATAGAAAATCATTTTTCCATACAAATTTATCTAATGCATTGGGGTCCTCTTGTAGTTGTTGAATGATCTTGCATACCTCTTGATCTTTCTTCCATTCTATCCTTGCTTCTTCCACCCAATCATATTGCAGAATATAAATCACACATAGTGAACCCTTATAAGTATGAAACTTTGGCTTGTGGTACTCCGATATGACTTCTTAAACTCCTTACAATTTCATACTTTGAAGCTTCACTGATAAAAGTTATAACACAAATACCAAAATTACTTGTTTAAGACCAATTTCGGGATTAGTAAAAATCCCCAACTTCCACAAGATATATATAAAAATTTATAATGTTTCAAATTCTTAAAAATTTTCCACAAGTAATTCGATATGTCTCCTTGAGATTTTGAAAATTTTAGAATTTCAAACTTCACAAAAATGCTTTTATAGCGAAAAAAAAGATGGCTTGTTTGAGACTAATTTAAGGACTAGTCACAAACCCTAATTTCTGCAGAAATATCTCCAAAAATGTAATGAACCAGATCTTGGAATTGTTACCACTTGTTCTTCGCTATCTTTCTTCAGTATCCTAAATATTTCACTTTCTGAAACTTCCTATAAAAAAAGTTATAGGAAAAATCCCAAGATGACTCGTTTAAAACTAATTTTAGGATTAGTAAAAAACACTATCTTCCATAGGATATATGTCTAAATATAATGAAACAAAACTTGAAAGTTTTGCTAGAAGTACTTGGATATATCTCCAAATTTAGTTGTTTGAATCATCCCCGAAAAAATGTTATAGAAAAAATGCCAAGATGGATCATTTGAAGAAGAAAAACCCTAGGATTGATGCTATGATTCCAAATGTTATGAATCAACGCCTTGAGAATGATAAAAATTCAATGAATAACAATCTAGTTTGAGGGGGAAACCTCCTTTTACAATATATTCATTGTACAATATGAGATGAGATGGCCCTAAGAATATGTCTCGTTGGTATATACATAGGAAACAAAGGGTACAATGAAGGGTTCTAGCCTACATACAAATATAACACTAGAAATGTAATAATTCAATATCTAGGGCTTAATAAGGGATTTTATACTTAACATGGGGCTTTTTCTAAGGATTAATAGGGATATTCTGTAAGAGAATGGTTTCTATGGACTTCATGGATTTTTTCATTTCATTCGTGGATTTTTGTATCTCTTCCTTATTTTCATCCGTCTTATTTTTCATTTGTTCCATCTTCTTTTCCATCTGTTGAATATTTATTTGTGTGTTTACCACTTCATTACTTGTTATTGACTGATCCATATTATCTCATTATATTTTTTTCATCTATCTTGATGCTTTTAGAATGGAAAAAATTGGAGGAATCATCTTGCAAGGTCATTTTAGTGGCAGGTCCCGGTTTGGAAAATTGGAGTTTGAAACCTTCCAGAGCCATTTTGAGGCATTAAACGATGATTTTCAGGGTTTTGGTGTCCAAAACTCATTTACACCCCCTTGATGATGTTCTACACTCTGATACCTTTCCAATGGTGCAGACCGTGCATTAATAGGATTTTGTATGCAAAAGTTATGCCTCCCACAAGTTGACCTATCGTGTTGACCACCATGGTACGAGAGGATTCCACATCATCCCCCATTACTCATGAATATGGGGCTAGTGTTAGAAAAACAGGACCGCGGAGCAATAAAATAAAAAAAATGC
>ML787693.1:265800-277318 GCA_009831015.1 Picea engelmannii | reverse complement strand
CATTTAAATGATCTGCAACAGACCCACCTTCCGACATCTTCATATTAAATAATCTCTTCATTAGAAATACCTTATTGGATGCCAAGGGTTTTTCATACAATTTGGCCAACGCATCCATCAAACCCTTTGTTGTCTTTTCTTTCAAGATATTGAAAGCCACCGACGCTGCCAGGCTCAACCGTATTGTTCCTAGAGCCTTTCTGTCAAGAATCTCCCATTCTTCGTCCTTCATGGCCGCCGGCTTCTTTGCTATTCCGCTCAATGGTAGGAATAGATCCTTCTGATATAAATAATCTTCCATCTGCATCTTCCATAACTAGTAGTTTTGGCCATTAAATTTCTTGACCCTAAACTTTCCATCTTCCGACATTGCCCCCACTCGAACCAGGAACCCTCTTTTCCTGCGAGTTACCTTAAGCTCTGATATCAGTTGTTATAAAAACAGGACCGCGGAGCAATAAAATAAAACAAATGCGGAAACAAAACATAGAAGATACACAATACAAGAGAGACACAGATTTATGTGGTTCACCCAGTGTGGGCTACGTCCACCAGAGAAATTGCCAGGTCCTTTCTTTATTATTATCCAGCAAAATGAAGGGATACAACCTACAACAAAACCCCTTGTAACTTCCTCTTCTTTCTCTCACAGTCTCCTCTCTCAGAATACAATACTCGCCAACATAGATAGCTGCAATACATTTCCCTCATAAAAGAGGGTTGCCTTCTAGGGCAAAAAAACCCTAACATAATCTCTATCGTTAGATCTGCGACCTTATAATGAACGGTCCAGATTTACAATGAATTACAATATACTTTTACAAGGCAATTTTTGCTTCGGGGGCTTCGCCCTTGAACCCCCGCTGGGGGCCTGCTTGCCCCCAGACCCCCCAGCCGGGGGGATATCCCCCCCGGACCCCACAGAGGGGGTACCCCCCCCTCTGCACTCCATCGCGTGGAATAGTGTGCATACTTCTGGGGTGTAAATACTTCATGGGGTATAAACACGACTTAAAGTAAAAGACCTCTAAATCAGGAAGATAATCAGGCTCCATAACCAACAGCTAGCCATGTGAGGGATTTCATGAAGATTCTGGAAGTTTCAAAACCCTACCATAATTGAGGGCCAAGGAAGTAAAAAACCTATCCCTAGATGGCTATCATGCTATGTTAAATATCAGGCCACTAGGAAGAGAAGGGATTCCATTCTATGTTATTGTATTTTGTTCCATAGTAGAGAAAAACAACCGAGAGTGGGAAATTAGAGAGCATAATAGAGGGCGTTAATGTTCTATAGCCTAACATGCCACATGTATCAGGTAACTCCATAGAGAGTGTCTTCTCCTTTGTACTTGCATTATTTCTATACCATAGAAAAGAGAGGAGAATAACCTCGCCTTATAGCTTGATTTTCTCCTGTAAGGGTTTCCCAGAGAAAATATTTGTGTTATCTTGTGGATGGTGTGTGATTGTGCTTTATTGTTCTTTATTTTACGCATCTTATATATTTCATGCATAAGTAGAAAATTGACAACTAAATATTCTGGAATCTAGAGGAATTTCATCTTCATAGTGTAGATTTCAGTTTTATTTATCAGATTTGTTGTGGTGAACTGTTCTAGTGGAATATCCACGACAATTTACAGATCATTGACCTAGCACTCAAATAACTAAGTTGGTCCTCTAATTTGGATATCTTGTTATGTATCTCCTCATTTTCTCCATGAGTTATAGATGAGCTTTATGGAGGTTTAATTGGTGTTGAATTTTTTTTGGAGCCATATGGGATAACAATAATAATACTCCTCTATTTTCTCTTTATCACAAATTTTGAATCATAAAAAACAAATCTTGCAATAAAAAGTTATGCCAATCGTAAGTTACATACCTTTCAAACCCTAATTTTGGAGAATGTATGGATGGTTGACCTATGTTCTGATATATCTCTGAAATTTTGGTCTGTAGTACTTTGATATGAATTCTTAAACTCCTGAAAATTTCATAGTCTGAACTTTCACTGATAAAAAGTTACATCAAAAATACCAAAATGGCTCGTTTTAGACTAATTTCAGGATTAGTAAACAAGCCCAGATTCCACAAGATATATCTCATAAATTATAATGATTAAACTCTGAAAAAAATTTCACATGTAATTTATGTGTTCAGTATTTTGAAAATTTTAGAGTCTGAAACTTCACCAGAATAGTTTTATAGTGAAAATAAAAAGATGACTCGTTTGAGACTAATTTCAGGGCGAGTCACAAACCCTAACTTCCACAAAAGATATCTTTGAAACTGTAATGACCTAGAGATTGAAGTTTGGATTAGACGTAATTCACTATGTCTCCTCAGTCTCCTATTTTTTTTTTCTATTTGAATCTTTCTAGAAAACAAATGATAGAGAAAATTCCAAGATGTCTCTGTTGAAGGGGAAAAACCTGGGATCGTATGATCTGAAACCAAATGTTATGAACCAACACCTTGAGAATGATAATAAGTCAACGAATAATAGTCCACTTTGAGGGGGAAACCTCCTTTTACAATATTTTCAATGTACAAGAAAATATATGATCCTAAGACTAGGTTTCCTTGGTATATATATATATATATATATATATATATATATATATATATATATATATATATATATATATAAATAGGAGACAAAGAGTACAATTATAATGAAAGGTTCTAGCCGACCTACTAATATAACACTAGCAATGTAATAACTTAGTATCTAGGGCTTAGTAAGGGATTTTATGTTTAACATGGGGCTTTGTCTAGGGATTAAGACCTTTTGTTGTTGTAGATTTGTAGATCCGAACTCTCGCATATTCCACTACTTAAATTTCTACTTGATTTTGACAATGTATCAATAAGCGGATCCCATTGATGAGATGCCCAATAAATCCATCTCTACTTGGATGTACCTATGTAGGCCATTGTGGTACTTCAGAACTAGGTTCCACTTGGAGTCTCTGATACCCATGTTTGAGTGTAAGGAATGGAAGATGTTGGTGTACTTTGGCATCGTCTGGTCTCTTTCTTGACACAAAGTTGTCCATCTTGTGTACTGGTCATCATAGTTTCCAACATGGTAGAATTCCTCCTTGAGGGCATCAATAAAGGCTGCCCAAGTGGGGTCTTATTCCGAATGTCATAGACTCATCTTGGTTATGTCTCTCCTAGTAACATTCCCATCAATATTTGACACGAGGAAGGGATTTAAGAAGAGTGAAGGTGATATTTTCGATGTTGAATTTTTTTTAATAGAGTAATACCCCTCTAATAGATTCAACCATTTCTCAAAGAATTTGCATCTATTTGGCCTTCAAACAAAGGGATATCAAAGTTAACTTGTACCTTGAAGGGCGTTGCACCTCTCAAATGGTTTCTTATTGAAGGTGACTTGCCTGTCGTCGACGATTGTTGAAGGATCTAGGAAAAGTTGTCCATCATCTCGTTTCACTGTTGCGCTTGGGCTTTCTCGAGTAACATCTTGAAAGGATATGCTGCTCCATCATCTCTCTTTTCTTTCACCATGGGAGGTTGCTTGGGCTAGGGAGAGCGATTGTCCCCAAGTGAAACTAGCTCGAGATCGAACTCTCTATACCTTGACCTCGTTGGGGACATGCACCAAGAAATAACAAGGAGCAGATTGCTCTAATACCACTTATCCAGATTATATTGAGAACGAAATGAAACACACACAGAAATATAACAGAGAGTACAACAATTCAACGAAACCCAACTTCTATTAATGAATAAAATAGTAGAATAATGTAGAACACAAACTGGCTAGAATGGGGGTAGCTTATCTCTAAAGAGAAAGAGATGTCAGCTATGCTCATTCGCAAAAAGACAATACAATGGGTTGCAACAATGGTTTGTTAATATAAAGCAAGAACCCTAAAGGTCCAAAACCCTAACCTTAGGAGGTGAAGTACCAAAATGTTTGTGGGCCCCAAGATGGTTAGTTGATGTGTCAACTTCCCGAGGGGCACAAATTTTGCATACAATCTGTGTTTGGCGTGTTTAGTAGCTCATTGAAAAGATCTAATTGAGAAGTACAATTATTGGCAAGGCCTGGGTATGCCACGGTAAGCCCTGAATGTCTAAAAAACATCATTTAGGGTCTCAAAATGACCCTAGAAGTCTAGGACTAAAAAATCATAACAAAAACAACCAAGGTGGAGAGCCGTGATGAGTCAGTGGAAGAGGTGGGTGGCCACTGATATCCACCTAAATCAGAGTTTGCTAGGATTACCGACAATAGTTCATGAGTTATGAGAACATCTACAAACTATTCCAAAGTCTTGACTTGTAGATAAATTAACAAGATTTGGTAATATATTGAGAGGTACATGTTCATATTGAACCAAGTGTCATGGAGAGTTATGCGACTTAATTCAACAGATCAAAAGTCCAACAATATTCTTCACACTAAGTGCAACAGATACACAATGGCCAAATTTGCATAAATTAATGTTTGGTACTTGCCTTGTTGATCTAGCATAAGTAAGAAAATGGAGATGTTAAACTGTAAATGACAATCCACATATTGTGGCAAATTATATTCATTTGAGACATACGATGTTTTGAGAAGATATTTTCAATAATTTTCATAAAGCTATAGATTTTTGGTGTTGTTATGAACGATAACATCATGGATCTCCACATGTGCATGGATTTGTATGGTTAAAGGAAGCCCCCAATATGAACACTTTGAATTGGGAAGACCTTGCTCAAGTGAGGTATGCGAAATAATATTTTGATAGCACTGTACATGTACATACTTGGAATCCACAAGATCGAAATTAGACAAATATCCAACTTAGATCAAATGATGATGATCAACCTTCTTTGAAGAATACACAAGGATACACAATGAATATTTCAATCTAATCGAATGGGAGATTATGAATAACATATTAATTGTGTTAAACATCATTTGACATGCAATGAGAAATCATGCCTTCAAAAGAATGGTGGAAGAATGAAATCATGCCTTCAAAAGAATGGTGGAAGAATGTTTTGTAGATATGAGGCACCACATAATCCATGCCACAACTCTAAACTTTACGTTGATGAGAATGGAGTAAAAGGGAATTAGCCAAAAATAAATAATGATAGATTGAATAGACATAACTATAAAACGTTGATCACATGAAAGGCTAATATGAATTGTAAACATGTTCCTTCGAAATGTGTAGTCATTAATTATATGAAAACATATGCCTCAAAAGCTGAAAAAATATCTAAGACCTTCCATGATATGTTAATGCGTATATTTGCTATTGAGAATCCAAATGAACTAGCAGCATGTGCATATAGGAGTTTGGTGTGTGAGACCATTGTTGATAGGGACATATGATCACATGAGACATGCCATTTGTTGCTTAAACTTTCTCTTTGTAAATGTAGTTGCCGATTTGTGGTTCTAAATGTTGGCATGCAGATTTACAAACAAGTGTAGGTTGATACATATAATATAGACAATGTTAACTCTCTTATTGATGCATATACCAAGAAACATGTGGATATTAATCACCTTCCATTGATAGATTTTGCAAGATCATAGTCATACGAAAAACATTGTTGTGATAATAAATGGTTACCACGAAGGGATGCAACTACTGTCCACGTCTTTCCACGATTTAACTTGATTCCTTCTTGCAAAAATGACAAGTTCATGGAATTTTGTTGGTATGAGTTGACATTATACAAGTCATTTCATGATTTCGAAAGAGATATAGGACATACATCTAAAGAGATCATATATAATTGGGAAAACTTTCAATATAATCCATGGCACATCGATCGTAATCCTATACTTCTAAATGATCTAGTTGAATTTGAAGATAAAGAAGTTCCAAATGTGCACATAGACTCTAGGGAGCTTGAGTGGGAGATCATTTCAATATTGTATAAAAATAAATTTATAAATGCCAATGAATTTGAGATGCTTGGCTGGAGGGAATATGTCGTAATGGAAAATTGGAGCTTTAATTTTATGGATGTAGACACTTCCAATCATGCGATGTATTTCATATCTCATAAATTATAGATGAATGCCAATGTTTCTAATGAGTGTGCAAACACTTTTTCATTAGAAATTTTAGGGGAAAAACAAATAATAACATATAGTATAATCCTTGAACATTATAAAGGAAGTGATCATGAAGAACCATTGCATATGATTACTCAAGGGACTATAGGTATTGGAAAGTCCTACTTGATTGGAGTGATTAAACAAGCATTCAAATCAAAATTGAGTCTTTTCCAGAGAAGAGTCCCTTGCTTCTTTTGGCCCCTATCGGTGTTGTGATATTCGACATATCAACATTAACAATTCACTCTTCACTTCATAAACTAGTTAAGGACATGTTTAATTTACAAGGTCGATGTTTGATTACCTTACAAGAGGAGATGAGACATGTCAGATACATCCTTAATGATGAGGCAAGTTTTATAAGTAAGAATTTGTTGATATAAATCAATGCTCAACTTCGTCTATCTTTTCCTAAAAATTGTAATGTTGCCTTTAGAGGGAGATCAATCATATTGGTTGGTGATTTGTGACAACTATCTCTTGTTTTAGATAAACCTCCATATGCATGTGAAGGTGATGTGAAAGAATTATGGAGATTATTCACAACTATTGTGACTTTTGATATAGTTTTAAGGCAAGATGGACAAAGCTACGATCAAAAACATTTTCGGCATTTGCTAATGAATGCTAGAGATGAAATACCAATTGTAGAAGACTATACATTATTAATGATACATACTGGTAATTATTTGGATGGTTCCACAAAAGAGGCATTTGATAAGGTCGTGCATTTGTTTGCAACTAATGATGATGTCCACAATCACAAAAAACGTTGTTTAAGATCCCTATACCACCCTATTGCATGTAGTGTTGCTATGAGAGTAAATGACAACTATTTTTTAGATTCACATGAGGAATAATTAGAACTAGATTTGCGTATCATAGGTGGACCTATGATGATCCTTACTTCAAACTTATGGATTGATGCAGGACTTACCAATGACACTCTTAGATTTGTTGAACAAATTGTGTTTATTCTTAGACACTTGCCTCCCAAACCTCTCACATATGGTTTAGTAAGATTTGATAACTATGTGGGAGTTCCATGGGATGAGGTATTCCTTGACATTGTTTCTATTGTGCCTATTGAAAGAGGTAGAAATCAACAACTTCCATTGAGACTTGCTTGAGGATTAACAATCCACAAGTCACAAGCTTGATTAACATTGGGCAAAGCAACTATAAATATTTGAAAGAAAGAGCAACAAGGTCTCACATTTACTGCAATATCTAGAGTTAAAGGTTTGAATGGTCAATGATTTAAACCTCCATTTTTTGTATGATTGATATGAAAAGATGGGAAAGGGAGTCGATGTGGCTAAGATAAAATATGAAGAAGACATATTGAGATTGATTAGTAAGTGATATACATATGTTATTCGATATCTTCATCATATCACTTTTTTATTATTCACTATCTCTTTAATGGACATTGTTATTTTATCATTATTTACCTTACTTTATGTTAATGAAATAAATGTTATTTATTGAATTTGAATGAGGTAATTATATGTTCCAATTTATAGAAAAAATTAACATGTTCACCCATAACTACAACTAACTTAGATTAATCTTAAGGTTTGCACTTCAAATATTTGATGTCTTAATACATGATAGATTTAAAGTTAAATTAGATCTGAACAAACAATTAACCTTTATTTCTCTCTAAATCTCATCGTATTAAATAGAACGTCAAATCCAAAATGACTACACTAATATTATAATCAACTAAACAATAATCATGAAAACTTTGTAATCAATACAAATCTCCCAAAGTCATGGCAAGATTGTTAACTTTGGTTAGCTAAACACACCTGGACATAGATTATGTTATTAGTGTCCATGATTGGAATTAAGCTTAAGTTAGGTTGACACAAATTGAGGGATGCATTTTATTAAAGTGAGAAAATGTTGTCATACAAGATTATGCAATTTTTTATTAATATATAATTTTAATAAAAGGATTAAGTATATGGAAGAATGAAAATTTTAAGATATTTAGTTAATAATATATTTCTTTTTTCATTTTCATTTTCATGAACTAAAAAAAATTGTGAAAACTTAAAAATTATAAAATTTGTTAATGTATATGTGTTTTTTAAAACGTCTTGTTTAAATATCACCATTTTCTATTATTTAAATTACATTTTTGAATAAATAAATAGTTTCAACATCTTAAAAAAACTCTCAAACACTTGGAACTTGGATTATACAGATTCAATCATTTAAATGTGAAGTTTCAACAATTTTTGACAAATTTCAATATAAATTATCCAAAAATATACCCATCAAAAATCCAAAAAATCTAATCACTTCAACAGTCCTGTTTTAAAATTAAATAAAGATTTTTTTAAAGACATCATTAAAAAATTTATTAAAAAAATGTATTAAGAGAATGATTACATGTGACCTGCTATCGCTAAGAACATGCAATTCAACAGCACCTCTTACACTCCAGAGTGAGTCTAAACCCACACCCAAAACCCCTGTATCGAAGTTCAATTTGTAGGGCCGTCTGCCCAACCATGGCATCTCTCCGTTGGAGGAGGAAACCTCCATTAATGGCAGCGAGATGGGCACAGCTCCAGACTATGGACAATAATAATAGAGTTGGACCATCATACTCGAGGCATTCATACCATCACATCTCCAATTATATGCTAAAACCTTCAACTCACAGGTATGTCATGTTCCATCCATCTATCTCAGTAGATGTCAGAGCAATGTATACCATTGGGTGTCCGAATTTCTTGCAAATCTCCATGTGGGTTTTATCTGCAATTGTCATATGCAAGTTTAGAACATTTAGGTTCCTCGTAGTTCCTTAGTCGTGCTATTATTTGCAGGTCAGGTGTAGGAATTGGGTCGCTGTTCGGCCATTTTGCAGGAGTGGAGCTCTTAGATTGCTTCAGATTGAGACTTGGAGGTAGTTGGAACTTTAGTTTTTGGAGGATTTTTTCTCTTTAGAGTTGCTTTTGGCATAATGCTATCAGTGGTTTGCATACATTAGGACATCAATTCAATTATGCACTAGGTATGGGGGAACATAGATTCTCTGGAGAATGTACTTGTTCGGATTAACAAGTCCCTTTGTCACTCATTTGTCTTCCGCATATGTTTTCTTTTCTATTTTTTTGTTGAACTTGCATTGGCTCAGGTACCAGGTCTAAGTTATATCTCTTTTGCCAATGTGGCTGGAACTTGTACCCGGTCTCATCCTTATTAAGAATTCATGCCAAATGGGTGGGGCAGACCACAGCGAGAATGGAATCGTGGTTGACGGCTTAACATTTTCTTGCCATGCCTCAGTCCTGTCCTGCTGATCTTGGGTTACATAAGTTCACCTCCTGGTTGGCGGCTCAACATTATCTTGCCGTGCCTCAGTTTGGTCCTGCCACTGTAGGACTGCCAATAAGTTCACCTCTTGGTTAATGGCTTAACATTATCTTGCTGCACCGTAGTCCAATCCTGCCGATGTTCAACAATCAACTGCTGATAAGTCTGCCAACACTTGGTGGTACGCTGCTCTGGATCACACAGGCTGCCACCACTGATGCCGATGCCTGATCGACACAATCCTGTTGGCACCTTCTCCTGGCACTCCTTTCCTCCAATTTGCTGATGCCGACTTGCTGATTTGCACCTTCACAACTTTGTTAAACTTACACTCCTTTGGCACATAGTCAAATTTCGGCCAATCTTTTCTGCACTTCAGCAATTCTCTCCGCATCAAGTTTGTGAACTTCTGCCAAGCAATGGGCAGTAACTTCGGTACCTGATTTTCCAGTATTTCCGACACCCTGTTGGTGATGTTTTCTTTTGTCTTTCTCAAAGTTGCATTTGATTTTCTGTTTCACAGCCAACTTTAGTTGCATCCTTAATTTAAGTTTACAGGTCCCCTCTAATTGTCCAGTCAAGTCAGCTATAATGGCAAACTTTAGATCTATGCTGTTATCTTTCAATGTCTGTTGCTGTAGTTATAGTCTAGGATGACAGTTATGGATCTCTATATTTCTTGTGGTCTTGTTGCAGCCTCTCGTTCATCTGTTTACCGTGCCAAGCCCTATGACATATTTGGCAAAGGTCCGCCAGGAGACGAAGCTTACAGAAAGGCCTGGGAAAAAGAAGTGGATGAGGAAACATGTTGCTGGACGGCAAGTGACTCGGAAGATGAGAAACTGCGTTCGAAAGCACTTAAAAATTACTATGATTTGACTGACAGTGAAGATGAGAATGGCGGTGAAGGTAAAAAGAAAGATGATATATTTCCCGAGGCTAAAGAAGAAAATGGTGAAGATATAGATGGTGACAAAAGTGATGAATTGAGAAGTGTATGGTCTGGGAGTGATGAAGACAAAACATTGTGGTCTGGTAGTGAGGATGATGATGACGATGACATTCCTGTTACAGCTCGTCCACATGTAAAGAGTGATAGGTATTTAGATCAGATATTTGAGTTTGAGGAGGCGCCCAGGTTAAGGACTCTTTCAGAATTAGCAAAGGGGGGAGCCAAAAAGGAAAAGCTTTCTCCCGGTACACAAGCAAGAAAACTTGCTATGGAGAATGCCTTAAAAAAATTGAAAAAGGGGCCTGATGGGAGGTACACCAATGTCGTTGAGGTTATGACTGATATAGATGTCTTGATAGGATCTTTTGAGCAGATTATATCAGGACCTGAGTATGCGGATCTAAGAGCTGGAGGGCCTAAGAAACTGAATATGCAGTTTTTTAAAGATATACAAGAGCGTATGAGAAATGGAACATATGAATTCACTCCTGAGTTGAAGCTGAAACCAAAGAGCAGGTTTGTTTCGAAGAAGAAGTATCTAAGAGCCATGGCCAGAGAGAGAAAACGAAGATAAACCATGAAGTAATCATAAATCTACATGCTTCGTTCCACTTCTACTTCACATATAAAGAAAATACCCTATTTGATGAAAAGAGTGTTTTTTTGCTTAGCATGTAATTCCATGGAGCGAATGCTTTCATCTTCAGAAATTTCCTGTAACCATGTCATTCACTTATTTATTTTTGTAAATCACATTTATATCTTGTAAATCTGAAGCTCCAATTACGATCCTTTATGAAACTTTGAGAAGTAGATCTGGCACGGTATGTGTTTTAGCGCCTTTGACTTATCGCTTGTTCATTAAGTACTAGTAATGAGTAACAATCTGATCAGGGAATGCTATTAAGCATCGATTCCATCACTTTTGTCATGATTCACTTAATATTTTGTTTCGTTTAACATTATACGATATGAAACATCTTATTAGCTAATAGCAACTCATGTTGGAAATTATGATGTTGGCCTATGATAAATTTTCTAATACATGATAGCAGCATAGTTTTAAAAATCGGAACCGGCACTGGAATCGGCACCAGAAGCGGTCAAGGGTCCAACCT